>JAYKTE010045610.1:0-24616 GCA_036873565.1 Xipholeptos notoides
ATGAAATTTTACCGTATTATTTATGAACTAATATCAATAAATTATTTTGAAATTTGCATATAGGCCCATTTCATTCTTATTAGAAATCATCAGTGCAACTCATTCAATTCGAACCCGTGTATCCAATGATTGCAGACGACGTTTTTAACCATTGGGCCACAAATAATATTCATCGTCTGCGATCATTGGATAGACGGGTTCGAATTGGATGAGTTGCACTGATGAAATTTCATTTATAATACTGTCAGAATTTAAATTCCATTTAAATAAATACATATATATATATATTTAATATGATAAATGTGTTAAATTCTGTACAAGTTATTGGAACATCCTATACATCCTCGAGTAAGTTCAAACATGGAAAATTACTTGGATGGAGCTTTATCCATTCTTGAGTGATTCTTAGCATTTACAACGTCTTAACAGTTTCTGGAAAATGGAGATAAAGCTAAACTTTAGATCCACCTCATAACATTGGAAAATTAGAATTAAAATCAAATGAAGATTATTTTATAAGACTTTATAAAATCTAACCCTAACCCAAAGGAAAAACAATTATTATTTAATGAGATTATGGTTTGAGTTTCATTTAAATCTAATCCTAACCCAAAGGGAAAAAATTAGGTAGTCAAGGAGGAGTTTTTACTTCATCTAGCACCTCTTCTGATGAAAATTAAATATATTCATCCAAGTATCTCCAAATGTCCCCAAAATTTTTAGTGGGTTATTTGTGGTCCCTGGAATCCTCTTTGATCAAAATTCATTATACTTATCAAAGTTTCAGATTACATATTGGGGATCTATTGGTAAAAAAATTTATGAGAAGTATATGAACAAACAAACAAGAGGCTACAACTTTATATCTAGATTAGAAATTGAATGAAAACTAAGATAAAGTCATTCTTCTTTGACAAAGCAAGTAATCTCAAATCATCAAAGAATAATTCAAAAGAAGTTTTGCTCAAGGGAAAAAAATAAAGCTAATCAATCAAATTTTGGTTAAAACCTTGGAGGTGTCTGTCTCTTCTTGGAATCTTGTGATATTTGATAAATGAAACTGTTAAACAGACTGGGATCAGTTCAGAGAGTGTCAACCACTTCCTGTAATTGCTTGGATTTGAAAATACAATCAGAATCCTAACAAAAAGTCTTTGCTTTCTCCTGATATCAAGAATTTCTTGTGTACATTTGATTACTTTCAAGACAAACCCATAAAACTTTTCCGCAAAAGAAAACCATAAATCCTGGAAAGAATTCTAATTAGTTCTAGCAGAAATGATTGCAGTGATAGAATCATTTGAAATACGACAATACAATCCTGATAAAAAAGAAAGAAGCTGGCATCATTTTTGATCATTCAAATGTGATACTTATGAGTTACAGGATTTTAACATCTAGTCTATGGACTGGGAGTCTAATATTACATCTTTTACATGACAAAAACTAAATCTGCAAAAACAACCTGTTAGGGACCCCAATTTTGCAAAAGTTAAAATAATTCAATTTATAAAAGAAATTATGCTTTCTAATCTATTTCTAAATTACCTGAGGTTAGTGGGAAACCATAAGTGATTATGAAAAAAAAACACAACCAAAGCCTATTGGTCAAAGAATGTTGACCAAAGGAAGACATTTTTCAAAAATTATTTTTCTCAGCATGAAATGACCAAAAAAGGTTGAAATGCTATTAAACCATCCAACCAACATATAGAACCACTGTGTATGCGTCTTCAAATCATTTATATATATGTGTGTGTGTGTGTGTGTGTGTGTGTGTGTGTGTGTGTGTGTGTGTGTGTGTGTGTGTGTTTTCTCATTCAGTGGATCATACATTCATTGTCCTGTTTCCAGTTATGGACAAGAAACATTATTGAAAGATCTTTACTAGAATTCATCCACTCTGCAATTTTATCGATGACCTACTTTTGTTATAATCAATTTTAGTATAGTGCCTATGGGTAAAGCAGAAGTCTTCAATTTCCTTACAATTAATAAATAACTGCCTAACTACAATACAATCAGTTGATAGACTAGTTTGTTATCATTGCTACCTGGACTAAGCATCTGCTTTAAGTTACTTCAAGAAGAATATTTTACTGGAGAAATACAGCAAGCTAACAACCTCATTATATTTATGTAAGTATAAGGTTTATTTCTATAGCATCTGGCATTCTTAAGTCATTTCCAAGACAAATATTGCTCCTAATTAAGGTTGTTTAAATTTAGTGATCATACAGTATTTTCAACCAAATCATTCTGTATGTGTTGCAGTGGCATACTAAAAGGAAGGGGCAGTCCGCCCCGGGCAGCACATGCCATTGGGTGTCATTTTGAGGGAGGGAAAATAGAAAATAAAAAAATATAAATAAAAAAGAGCCAGTTAATTTAATAATTTTTTTATAATTTTAATTTTATGTTTTTTGTTTTGAAAAATTTGGGTGAACAAGAGCCCGAACAACTAACCGTCCTAGAAATACAAGATAAATTACTTTCTTTAAAGTGTAGCCGAGCTACCCACAAAAGAAAAATAACAATGTACTTTAGAAGCTTAGAGACTATGCATAATAAACAGACCCTCTCTGCTTCACTGTGTAAAAAACAACTAACAGCCATTGACGACGAAGTATCCAAAATTAATTATTGGAATGATGTGATTAACACCTTTATGCAAAGAGCCAATTAAGGCGTTAAGGACAAAGAAAGCTTTAATCTTGAACTAGACACTCAAGCTGAATACAATATTTATATGTTTGTGGGTATAGACAAATATGAGGACTATATAACCAGTGAAGATATCAAGACCCCTTCAGTTATGCCTATTAATGAAACTTTGAGTGAGGGAAAACTTCCCCCCTTAAACTGTAACACATTTTCTGGAAAAGAAAAAGATAAATTTGCTTTCCACAATTTTTTAATCCAGTTTAACAACATCATTGATTCAAAGAAAAATTTATCAGATTCAGCTAAGCTGTCTTATTTGCTTGGATATTTGAAGGATTATGCCTTAACGCAGGTTACTCATTTATCCATAACTGATAAAAATTATAAGGTCGCCTTGGATTTATTAAAGGAAGAATTTTTTGACAAAGATTTTATAATTGATGAAACCCTATAAAATATATTGAAATCCAAGCCTGGTGAAGAATACGATCCAGAATATTTGAATATCAGATATTATATATCTGAAATTAAATCTTATTATGAATTGCAACAATATAATGTTGATTTTCTAAAAGAAGGCTCTTCCCGCAATATTTTAATTAGTCATATTATAATGACTAAACTACCTAAATTTGTTGTAAAAGAACTAATAAATAAAATTAATGATAATTATCCTGTTTTAGAGCAAATATTTGGCAACTATTAAGAAGTTTTGAAAACTTTAACTAGAACTACATCTGAAGAACATGTTAAAAAAGAAAAGAAAATTTCAAGTGACTATTTTAAACTAAAACCAAAGGAAAAAGTGCCTACGGTTCAGAATTTCAAAGTGCAAACTGCTAAAACTGTCACGTGTAAACTTTGTGCTTCAAAAGGACACACCATTAGAAGGTGCGAAACTTACCTTAATTATGAGGCCAAATTAGCGAAAATTTTTGAATTATCTTTATGTACCAGATGTGCTGGTTCAGGTCACAATGAATCAGTGCTATGGAAAAAAGTGCTTGTTAAGGTTTCCTTGTATCCTGTGTAAAAAAAAGGGAACACATAACTTCCGTGTGCCCCACTCAAAAGAGTGTTCAAACAAACTTGTGTTATTCTTTGAAAAATATAGACACCTATAACATGCTAACCACAATGACTTTAAACTTAAAGTGTGGTTATAGGGAAATTAAAGCCAGGTGCTTAATTGATTCTGGTAGCCAAAGATACTTTATAACAAAAAAACTGCGCTCGCATTGTGCCAAAATTACAAATTGTTTACATTGGAACATGAAATACATAGCTATTTGGGACAGCGAACGAAAAAAATTAAGCAAGTATCATCCGGTGTCAAATTGAACAGTGAAATGTATTTTGTTCCGCTGTTAGTAGACGAAGACATGAAAATAAATTATAATATACCCGGAATGAAATGCGTTATAAATAAATTAAAATCACAGGGTGTAAACTTGCTTGATGAATCTTTTTATGCAAATAAAGACCCCGATTTAATCGAGATAGATATGCTTGTCAGCATAGACATAATACAATATTTCCCATTCTCTATGAATAAAATCGGTGGTGGCTACAACTTCGTTTTAGAAAATAAGGTAGCTCCCGTTGGGAACATTTTGAATTTTCTCAGCTCAACTGAAAAAAAAGACTTACTTAATTCACGATTAAAACCTAATACACACAAGAAAATGAGTAATAAAACTAAAACTATAATAAACTTAGTTTTAGGTCCACTGAAATCCTATTTTACCCCCTTAGAAAATATTTTGTCTGACAGTGAGGTCGAAAATGGACTGGAACATCTTTTCAGTCTTGAATCAGTGGGTATAAAACCCACTGATCAAAAACTTATTTCTTTTGATAACCAACAGATAAATGAGTTTAAAAAGGGAATTCAATTGAAAGATGGACATTATCACGTAAATTTACCTTGGTATCCAGATAGGATTAAAAAGGTACCATCTAATCAATTTATTGCTCTTAAAGTTCTAGATCAAACTGTGGAAATTTTGAATAAAAAAGGATTAATTAAAAAGTACGATGAAATCTTTGATAAACAACACGAAGATGGAATCATTGAGGAGATAAAAGTAGATCCCTCAAATTACAACAATTATACTTGGATTCCACATAGACCTGTAATAAAAACAGCTGAACGAAAATAAGATCCGTTTTCAACTGTTCATTGAAGACAAATAGAAACCTGCCTTCTATTAATGAAGCGGCCTATACAGGCATATATTTAATGGGTTCCATTTTAAAGGTGTTACTTTATCTAAAAACTAATAAATATGCTATGCTTGGGGATATTAAACAGGCTTTCTTAATGATAAAATTAAATAATGAATATGACAAAAATAGGTTCTGTTTTTTCTGGAAAAAAGGAAATTAACTTGTTTGTTATAGATACAAAAAGGTTGTATTCGGATATACATCCTCCCCCTTTATACTCAATTATGTAATGAAACATCATGTTACAGCTTACCCAGAAGATAAATGCAGCGAAATATTGGGTAATAATTTTTAGGTAGACAACTTAATAATTACGGGCAACAATATAAGTGAAATGAAAGACTTATATAAAATGTGTTCTGACAGAATGCAAGAAGGTGGCTTCACCTTAAGGTCGTGGAATTCCAACTCTGCTGAACTAAGAAACTTAATGAAGGCTGAGGGTGGGTTAGTCGAACACGACTGCTTGGATGAAAAGGTTCTGGGATATAGATACGACACTGAGAATGACAGTTTAAGCTTAGCACCTTTCACGTTAGAGGAATCCCACACAAAACGACAAGTGCTTTCTCTAATTTCCAAGGTGTATGATCCTTTAATTTTTGGTTTTCTTTGATAATGACAGTATATGTATACAAGTCCTGCAATAAGATGTAAGTCTAGGACTAATAGCAACAATCCAAAATTAGTTCCTTTATTGTATTTTGATGAAAATAAATATTATGTGAGCATTTTGGAATTTTGAAGGTTAACGGATTATCAATGGACAGCAGGGGGTGGATAATCTTACAACTACCCTGGGCAGCAAAAACAGTTGCTACATCATTGATGTGTTGCAACTTTTTTCAGCTATTTCATGAAAACTACCAGATATGATTGACCAAAAAAACAGGATGGCATTCATTTGAAAATAGAATAAACAAATTCTTTTAGAATAGCTAAAATATTTATCCATCATAGTGAAAATAAGCTATGCAATATATCAAACTCTTAACAAAACTTGTTTTGCTCAAACACAGACACCCTGCCTTTACCAGTGCATTGGGAGGTTTTCCCATTTTTTTATCTATCACTAAACTATATTTTTCTAAGGGAAAATATAATCCTGATCTTTACCACAACTTCTTTGGTCTTTTTCTAGAAATATTTAGGCAGAGCCATTACTTTTTTCCTTAGCTAATGACAGCTAAATTGTAATGCTTACCTTAGATTTTTTTTAACTGAACTCAAATGTAGAATTGATTTTAACTTGAATTCTAACAACTTTTAAAAATTCTATTTAACGTTAACATCACACACCCATGTATGTAGCAAACCCAACCTAACTAAACTATACCACTAATATGATTTCAACAACCAAATTCCAACTATAAGTAATATTAACTTATATCATTACTTGTTGGCCTTTGTCATATTAATTATCATGAAACTAAAACAGCTGGTCTGACCTGTCTCAGCAGTTTTCTTTTTGTCTTGGCAGGTGTTTTCAAAGACCATTTTATTCACTAGCTTATTACTTGAATACTATACCAATAACTTGGAATATATAATTAAATTCCACGTTGTAATGTTTATTTAACCTTATTCTTTTCTTCTTGTTCTTTTCACTTAGGTATAGCTTTTAATACTTTGCTGTATAGACAGTATTTAGATTACTGCATTATGTATGGAAACAATATTTTTTTCAAGTATGCTGCAATAATACAAAGTATTCTGGTGCTTATTACATTCTGAGTCATAAAAGCCACAGATGTTAAGACAGTCTATAGTACTTATTTGTTTGAATTTTAAATCAATACAATGATATATGAAAAAATATTTCATTTCGCTTCCTTAAACATTAAAAATTCTAGATTTATGTATTTTGATTTTATAACCTTGTTTATAACTCTATCTTATCAATGTGCACTATTGCTTTCTTCAGGTATTGCTTGACCTTTTGAACCTTCATGTTAAACTCTGGAATCTTCACAGAGCTACAAACTGTTTCTTTAATCCATGGGAGTGCACTTCTACTAGGGTAATTCCAAAAGTAATGCCAGCTATATTTTAAAGTTACCTTTTAAAAGTTAAAGAGCTACAAAGACAGGAATGTCACCATTAATGCGAGTGACCTTTTGTGCTCAAGAATTTATTTTTCTACATAGTCACCACCATTCTCAATGTGGTTTTCCCAGCAATGATCAAGGTGATTCATTTTCACATCTAGAGCACATTTATCACCACTCTGAAATCAACAAACCCATCTCCAAACTGTGCAAACATCAGCTGCATCAATGGATGCTGGTGAATGTTGATTGGTTCAATTTTTTCTGCAAGGAGGAAATCAATTAGGCCTCTCTGCTTCTGACACATGTCCATGACAGGGGTTGCTTTCTTAGAGTCTCATACCATCAATATCTGTAACAAAGAGATGAAACTTTCAGTTCATGAATACATAAGTTTAGTCATCATAACAATGCAATTTGTAATCCCCTCTGATCCATTCAGGCAGAATAAAAACACTACACCATGTGTGAATAAAGAATCAATTTGCATTTCTAAGAAAGCTTCCAAGTTTGATATGATGATTACTGAGTTCAATACTATTTGAAGGAGCCAAAAAGCATTTTGGCTGAAATGTTATTGATTGATTTGTTTTTCAATCGTTTAATGTCAAGAACGATCATTTTTATTGAGTATCCTTTTTTTGTCATCACATTGTTTGGAATTACACAAGTTATAGTATTTTATCAATAGCTGAAGGAATATGGAAATTCATACCTTTCTCAAGCTTATTAATCCAAATGTGAACATAACAGAATGACTGGGATTTAAACTAGTATATTGAAATTCCAAAGACCGAATGCTATTCCACCATCCCAAGCAGACTTCCCCTGAAATGTTATGTATAATGATAGAGAATAAAAAAAATACATTGTGGCTTTTATGGTATTTGAATAATGTCCTGAAGATTAACAATGGATGCTTCTTCATATATACATTACAACATTTACCTTGGATCTGTATGCAGTTTAGATTGTTGAATAGACTCCAGTTTTTGCCTATTTCATCAAGGTCTGCTTTGTAAATTCTGAAAAGAACACAAAAATGAGGCTCATTTCAACTCCTGCTGCATGGATTATTTTTTTAAAAATCTCATTCCTAATACCCACAATGAATTTGCTATTTATACATTCAAGAGAGAAAATATAAAGAGAAAAAAAAGTTTCAGACCATTTTTGTTGTATAGTATTAAATCAAAATCAGCCTAAAACCTACAAATTAAATCAATTTTACTTAAAAAAAATAATAGTCAAAAGATTTTAAGATATGGTTGTTTCACATAAATTCTATCCAATGACATTTCTTACAGTACCCTAGAACTCATAACACACTTGATATAATGTCTCAAACAGAGAGGAAAATAGATTCAAATTGACATCAATGAATAGTTAAGTTCTAGAGTATTCTTTAATAATGGGAATACCTAAGGGTACTACAAAGGGGAATCAAAAAGTTTTAAAACAAATGACATCAACTCAATAAGTGAAAATAGAGCAACAAAATTTTATCAAGAAGGAATTTCTCGATGGAAACCTCGCTTACAGAAGTGTATTGAGGTAAATGGATCTTATGTAGAAAAATAATTTTGCAATTTCCATAAATAAAGTTTTTCTTTAATTTGTCTCAGAACTTTTTGATTTACTCTCATATTTATTTTATAATGAGTGTTGCTAGTTTCTGTGTTTGTATGTCCTATAAGGTTTTGATTTTTTTTCCATCCCTTCACTGTTGGATTTTTATAGATTTTCAAGAAAAAAAAGAAAGTCAAATGATTGCTCTGTTATCATGAGATAAGTTCCCTGATATTATGATAGTTTTTGAGATAGAGAGTAAGATTTGTTTGAAGTAGTTCACAAGCCCCATGTGGTTAAAGAAAAAGAAAAAGTTTATTATCATTATCATTATACTCTACTGGTATTCTGATTTTTGCATTATCAATCATCTTTCTGGTAAGAGTTCAATACTCATTCTGCATCATCATCAGCAGCAGCAAAATACAATGGATGCTTTTAAAGCTAGGTCACAATGAGTGATTTTTCTTCTTTTCCTCTTGACAAATGTCAATATCTCCAAATCTATTTTTGTAGTTCCATCAGTCAAAAATGTTGCAATTTCCCATCAGCCATGGGTTTGTGCACATAGAGGACACCATACCATACCATACCATATCATACAATACATTCACATTCTACAATGTCAACATCAGCATTTCTGTCAGTATTGTTAGTTTTAAAAGAATAAATAAATAAAACTAAAGATTCACTTAAGATGGGTTTTACTGTGTTCCTATCACTATCGCCATCACCATCATCATAGTAATGATCCTCTTTATAATTTCAATGTCTCTGATATTCAACTGATCAATCAATACTTATACAACTTGGTCTCCATAAAATGCAATTCAATATTTACAGATGTTTTTCGATAAAAATGTCATTTAAAGGAGCTCATTTCTTATTTAAGTTGATGACCTGCTCAACTGACTTTGCTAAGACCTCTAAGATATTGACAAAAGTTTTTCTTTTATTTATTTTTTATTTATCAATGATGAATGAATGGCTTTATGTATTCATGGTAAATTTTGTGAATTAACCATCTCAGTTTTTCTTTCTTTGTATCCAAAACCATTCTATAGCAACCATTGAAGAAATTACTTGAATAACAATTGAATCAAAATTTTAAGCATTGAAAGTTTAATAAGATGAATAATATTCAAAAACCCACATTAACATTTTGATTCTAGTAAAGAATCATCTAAGCATCTATCTTGATTTGTGTATTAAAAGAATAAAGAAGAAAATTAAAGAGATGCGTAGAATAAGAAATAATAAAAAAAATTAAAATGAACCTGTGTTATTTTAATAATTTCTTCATTTTGTTGGATCTTATCCAATTTCTTTATAACTTTACATCTAGATCTTATTTTAGTTTTAACTCCCTCATTCAAATATATTTAAGATAAAAAATATCAGAATAAAAAAAGTATGGCTTTTTACCAATATTTTCTTTAATTTATTTTCCAACGTCTTTTTTACTACAGATTTCAAAATTGTTTGCTAGTCAAAAAATCTTTTTGTATGCATCTACTAACCTTTCTTATTGTTTTCTTTCCATTACAACTCTCTAGGTAGTAATTGTAGGGGAGTAATTTCCCAAGTATCATAGCTACCCTAAGCTACAATACAAATACTTTACTGTTCAGGTATGCAAACTTTAGAAAGGAACAAAATCTTCTACCATCCCATACCCTGATCAATTTAGTGGTTCTCATTCTTCCACCATACACCCTGATCAATTTAGTGTTTCCTATTCTAACATCTCATACCTTGATCACTTTTGCACTTTGACAGGCTATTACTTTCAACATCTTATCAAATCAACCAGACCTTTCATTTTAGAATTTAAAAGCACTATTATTTTTTTGATGAACACAAATTATAAAGTTGATGAGCAAAACTTTGTCATATTGACAGTTCTAATTGCAAATTCAGTCTTTATAAAGTGCTCTAGTTTATCTCTGAAGTTATTTTATTAATGAAAAGAAGAATGTGACTGACTAACACACTTAGATTCGTTGGCCTCCATTTCTCCAGTCCAGGTTTATGTTAGTGTTGGCTTGTGCATGTCAATAAATAAGTTATCAAATTATTCACCTTGTGATATGTTGTCTCATTTGCTGAGTCTGTCTCTGGCTTTTGATAATGAGTCTTTGGCACTTCCAGTTTTAGAAATGTTCACTTAAATTGGTTGTCATACGGATAGGAAAATAAAAACTAATTAAACACCCCACTCCCAATTTTATGTTGCAGCAGCAGATATGTCCTAAATTGAGATCACATTTTCATAAAATTGAACTTTCAATCATTCTTTTTCTTTCTTCATATTGTTTTTTTTGTTTTGATTTCCCTCCAAATTTTATGTTAACCTTTAAAAAAAAGGAAAAATAACAAGGTGAAATATGTTGTTTTCAGTAATTAACATTATGTTATTTAATAGAACATGAAATTTTATAAAATCTTTCAATACCAACTAAGCTATAATAGGTAAGTAATAAATAAGGTCTCCCTTCAAGACAAAATAATATAAACAATTAATCTGTTGAGTTTATTAGAATAGGGAGGAATTTGTTTTGTTGTCTTTGGTGCTCATAGACTCATATCAGAAACCCAGTCTGGCATGTTAGAAGAATTGACATAGATTCAATTCATAAAAATCAGGCCATGTTGTCTCTGGAAAAAATATCACTTTTAATGACCTATAAAAGAGGTGAACATAGTTTTTGTTTTTTTTAAAGTTGTGTATAAAATCCAAATGAATTTTTTCGTAACTTTTGCCAAGTAAAATTTGATTGCATTAATTAATTTGTTATTTCAAGCTTAATTCACAAATGGGATGCTATTTTGGATATCTTTGTACCAAAATCTGACCAATTACAATATAGCCTTTTATTTGCTGTGACTATATTCACTGTAGTCAATGATGGTTTTTATTAAAGATTGTGTTATCATTAAATTCACAAAAATGTACAACATTTACACTTGGGAAAAATAGTACGATGTTCAGGGGAATATTGGCATTCAGTGGCCTTTTCTTCCTCAACCCTTAGTATAAGTCACAGAATGAAAAATCTATAGCGATATAAAGCTTTGTGTTTACTGCCTAAATCAAGCAGGCATGATATAACATATATGGTCTCAATCTTTTAGATGACTTTTTTTATAATTTAGGGAATAATGGGGTGGGACACACACAAGAAAGCAACATTCAAACAATAGCATGTTGAGAAATACTTATATGTAATAAAATATCTATTTACTTTTATATTTCAATGATTTTAATTTTTGGTTTTTTGTATGTATTTTTTAGAGATTATTTTGTTTTTTATAAAAAAAAAGACATTTCAACTAAAAAAACTTTTTTTTCTTTTTTTCAGATTTAGACCAGAAAATCAGAAACTCTTAGTAAACCTTGGAGATCGACTAAATATCATTTGTCCAAATTACACCTCATACGTCAATGAATCTGAAATGGAATATTATGCAATCTATATGGTATTTATTATGATTATTATTAATATTGTTATTTGATTCCTTTGATTTTTAAACCCTTCTCTTCTTTACTAATCCTAACCCCAGAAGCATTTATGTTATTGTTTCATGCAAATTATTAAATTTAAAAACTTAGATGAAATTTAATTTAATTTAGTTAAAAAAAAATTTCATTAGTTTTGTATTTATTTTTGGATAAATCTTGTTTGAAGCATAAATCTGACTGTTTTTAATAGAAAACAAAGAAGTTTGTAATTGAAATAATCAAATTCCAAAATTATTATTGAAATAATGAAAACAATAAAGAATTAGTTATTCAATTTTTAAGAAAAATTATGAACTAATAAGAAAATAAATTTTGAAATATCTATCTTCACTTGCAAGCGGTTTTATTTGAAAAACTGTATTTTCTTGCAGGAAGAAATGTGGTGTTTTGGTTTTGAATAAAATGGGTTACAAAATGATTGGAATTGGGAGGGAACAAATATGAAGAAGAATTTTTCGCTGGATTTTCTAATTCCAAAGAATTTTATGCCAAGAATTATATTAAAAGAGTTAAATATCCCAGGCATTTCATTCTTCTCTCCCCTACTATCTCAATTTCTCACTCTCTCTCTCTCTTTTTTTTTGCTTTTCTATCTAAATTTCTGTCTTTTTCATTTCTGATTGCATTTTCATTAACTAAAAATTTCTTCTTCCTTTTTTTTAAAATTGAAAATAAATTTCAAGAAATTTATTCACTTTTATTTAAAGAAAATTTCTTGGTTTCCTAAGAATTACTGTAGATTTGGCCTTCAGTAATCCAAAGGCGCTAGTTGACAATTCCTTTCATCTTCATCAAAAATCTTAAACTGGACACAAAAAGAATCTTCCTTTACAACGACTTGTGTGACTGGGAAAGTTTTTTTTTTTAAGATTCTCTTACTGACAATATCTCTTTTGATGATGGCCTCTGAGTTTTTTGTTTGTTTTTAAAGTATTTCCTTAAATCTCTCTCTTTTCCTCTATCTCTGTTCATCTTCAAATTGCCATTTCAATAAATGCTATGCAAAATCTGTGTATTTATTTGCATCAAAATGACTTGTAAATGACTCATCCCTCTATTGATGGTAAAATGGAGGAGTATATTGTCTGCCATTTTTCTTTGGCAAACAAGTTCATTCAGTGAAGAACAAAGCAATTAAAAAACAAACAAAAGGACCCAATAGCCACCTATTCCATCAAATTCTTCTTAGAAAACTTTATCTTTCTTCACTTCTTTCTCACTATTTCTATCTTTTATTCCATTGATTCAAACACTTTCTTCCCCAATCCTGTCCATGCTATAACTATATTTTCCATTGGCTTTGAAAAAAACTTTATTCAATAATTGCAATTATGATATTTTAGATTTTTTTTACTGTTTGGTTTCACAATTTTTCCCCTTATGTCATTTTAAGTGTTTTCTTTTTGTCACTTATTCATTATACAGGTTTTCTTAAAGAGAACTTTAATCTTCTTTTTTAGGTTTTATTTTCCATTTTTTTCTGTTTTTGAACAACATAAAATTCTGCTTAAATACACCAAATTTTGCCCTTTAGTTTATAAACTCAATATTAATACCATTTCACTATTTTACTATTTTCTACAACTACTTAATCCTTTCAAATTAAAAATTGTTATATATACATTGTACAGATTGAAAAAATATTTTATATACACTCCTAAAATGGGGTTGAGCATTTTCAAATTGTAACTGTATGTCTGCTTGTCATTATCATAGCGTTAAAGCAAAGCTCATTTTCCTCTTAACAAGGATCTAAATCAAGCACTATTCAATGACTTGTAGCAGTAAAATATTTCAATTTAATAGGTCATCTGATAGCCTCATGGTAAGAAACTGTAACTGATGTCATTTGGGTCCAGTTTCGATCCTGGTTAAAGGAAGACTTGTGATTTTCAGAGCTGTACTGACAAGCTGTAGACGGTGAAAGAGGCCTGTATACAAATTGCAAAAACTATTTTTATACATATATCACCCTTCATTGTCTAAACAACTCTATCCTTATTCTGATAATAAAGCATGAAATCAAACCAGTCCTTAGATTATCTGGCTACGTAAAATCCACACTAATTCAAACAGATTGCTAATAAAACTTCCTAGTTATAAATGATATCTTAATAAACATGTTTTACTTATAGACTACTTGCTTACAAACTTGAAAAATGTGTAGACTGTAGAAGGTGAGCAGTAAAATGCTCCTTGTAGCCTTAATTGAACAAATACATAAATAATATATATTTATATGTAGAAAGAAATGACTTGAAAAGTAATTGAAATGCATCAGAAAGGGAATGGACATTAAGATATCCCTCATGCCAATAACACATTCAACTGAACCATGGCATAGGATTGATTCTACTCAATTCACATCTTCAGATCTGATAAATTTTGTCCCTTTAATAAATCATTCAGATAACCTTGTTTTGGCATTAAATGGCAAACAGCCGATGTGTTATTAAACAGAAAATTTATATAAAAGAAGCAGTAATTTCTTTGAATATTATTAAACATAAAAGTTTGATTAATCTTTCTAAATCTTAATAAATATCTTTAATATCTCATAGAATACATGGTTGTAAAATTGGTTTTAATTTTCAATATGTTATTAAAAAATTAGAAATAGTTCATTTAGTTTAGTATTTCAACTTGATATGAGATTTCATCTATTACTTTTTAGGGAAACAAAGAAGGCAGTTAGATAGTTATTTATACTTTAGCCGATCTAATAAACTATCAACAAAAGAAAGACATAAAGGCTGATATGCTATTAAATAGAACCTAAATTATAATTCAATGTTGAAAGTGTTAATATTCTTTTTTGAAAATGCATTTTGGTCTAAGAATGTGTTATTTCTCAAAATAAACTTGCTTGTTGTTAAATCTTAATGTCAATAACCGCCTAGAAACAGGCTAAGTTTTTTGTTCAGTCTAAGAAAATCATGGGTGAATTTTCAGGATCTGTAAACAAAAAGTCTTCAAATGTTCTTTTCTCTTGAAATTTTTTTTTTTATTTCCAGGGAAAACAGGACCCCATGCCCAAGAATAAGAAAAAAAAAGAGGAGAAATAAAAAAAGCAAAAATAAACTAAATAAATTATGGACATTTGTGCAGTTTTATAATGCGTTTTAAACCCTTTTTTTTATGTCTTTCTACTCAAATTATTTTGTGGGGAGGGAGCAAAGTAGATAACAATTTGGCAGCTACGAGTAAATCTATTATTTAGCCAGATTTTAGAAGATATGTCATGGGAGAGACAGATGTATGGAGAGACAGGGGGAGCAGGAGAGGCAGGGAAAATGAAGTCTTAAAATCCGAGATGTTTGTTTTTTGTCCTTCTGGTGCATTTAAGGATATGATGCCAGTGTAGAATACTTGTACCAAATTGTCTTCAAGTGACATGACCTCACACTACACTATCACACCACATATGCTCTGGGTATACTCTTGTTCCCCTTCCATCCGCATACACACATTTAATGTTTGCAAAAGAGAAGAGATCTTTTTCTTTTTGTGCGGATGGTGCCTGTGAGTGGTTAGGCGGGGTGGTACTAATTTTGGAAATTTTCTTGATGATATTGTCATCTGTTTCCCTATGTTTTTTTTTCTGTCCCTAATAAAATGGAGAGAAGAAGAAAAAAAAACTTGAGGTTCTTGTAAATATATTTTTTAAAGGGTTTCTTAACTCAAGACCAACATTTTATGGCTATTATTTAATCTTATTGACACAAAACTGACAAAAAAGATAAATTTCTTTCCAAATCTCATTTACTTTCTGTGTCTGTATGCTTCTATTTCTATACTTGGCGTGTGGTATGCTTTATTGTCAACAATCATGAAAAATCTGTGCTATGAGGCTGACAAAAGTTATATTTGTGGAGGCCATTTATTATCAATTGTTACATTTGTTATTTGAAGAGCTTTCCTGAATTTTTACAACTTTATATTTTTCTTCTAAAATTAAGTAAAATTGAATATTCTTTGAATCTTTTATTTTTCATTTTAAAATGAAAAAATACTTGATAATCAACCATTAACCAGGTTTTAGGACAGTGATTAAAGCCTCCTGGTTCTCAGCAGTTGTTATTATACATTTTATAATCAAAGTAATATAAATATACTACTGCTTCTGCAACAATCAAATTTTTGCTATAGATACTTTCCAGGAGATGTCCACTTGGGACAGTGGAAAAGCACTCAGTCTTGAGAATTCGAATATGCAAGTTTGAATCCAAGTCACTCTGTCATGTTTACATTGAGACAAATACTCTTAGGAAAGGCATGAATCTCGATACTCCCTCCAGCTATGGGTTAAATAGTGAAATATTGTGTTATTAATAAAAACTACTTTGATGAAAAAACGTTTATTAAAAATGATTGTTCTAGGCATTAAATGACTGAAAAGGTTGATATGCTCTAAAACAAAAACAAAACAAAGAGATAGATACTCACCAGCCATTTCCCCATTGAGTCAATAAACTGAAACAACCTTGACATATTAACATTTTCCTTCAATTTTCTCCTTTTCCTGTTGAACAGTTCCAATCTTAAATGCTGACCTTATCATAGGGAGAAAGTGTATAACCCTTTCTCTTTCCAGACATTATCTGGCAGACAAAATATTTTTGTTTCTTTTTTGTCTAAAGGGTCCATATGCTTTTTATATGTAACTATTATTACATTGTGCTAGTTTTATCTTCTATTTTCATTCAAAATAGACTTTTAAATAGTAATATAGATTAATTTTGGGTTGATTAGTTCACTTACATTTAGATAAATTTTCCTGGGAAAGGTATACATAAAATAGTTTTCCATAGTCATGTTTTAACCAATATAACAATTAATCTTTTAATAAGTTGTTATCAAAGGACAGTATTGTTTTCCTGCATAAATGATCATGGAAGTTTATTCATATGCTATTAGAAATTCATTCTTCACACCCAAGTTTTTAAGCTATAAAAAAAAGGTAGTGAGCAAAGAACCCAATAAGTTATTTTTCATTTTAGAGTAAAGAATGAATTTTGATTTATTTAGGTCTACTGCTACAACTAATTATAATTATCTGAAGTGAGTGTTATTATGAATTCTGATAATCAGTTTTCCTAACTAATAATGAATTGCATTTTGGTATTATTAGAAAGAGATCAAATGTTAGTTGGGTTATCATTTTCTTATTGGGGGCCAATGCTTTTGGAGAATTGTATCATTGTGTGTGAATGGCTTACTGAGCTATTGAAAATTTAACTGGTTTAACCATTGAAGACACACAAATTCAATGGTGAGTTTCATATGGGAATTTGAAGTTCACAAGTGATCCCCAACTACATGTATACTCCAGTTAAGGGAGTCATTATTTAATCCATACCTTTTCTAAGAGTATTAGTCTACATGTGAACATGACAGAACAACCAAAATTTAAACACACATACTGCGATTCCAGAGTCTTATCACCTAACCATTGTTCCCTGACATTGTATCAATTTATTTTCAATATGCTCACCATGCTACAGTCTAATTCCATTTTCAATAGCTTTGTAACATAATTTTCTATTCAAACACTTGTCTATGTCACAAAGCACAATACAAATACTGTTCTTCAATTCATGTAAAGTTTGAGGATGACTCCTGTATACCTTACTTTTTACGTATCCCCAAAGAAAAAAATCACAAGGTGTTAAATCTGGCGATCTTGGGGCCATTTCAAAAGGTTTTCTCGATGTCCAATTCAGCATTTGAAAATAAATTAAAAAGATTTTAATACCTGCTTTTATATTTTTTACAAATTACTATAAGTATTATGATGAAGGTATAATGGTAACTTGATTGCATAACATACATATTACCATTTGAAATAATTATGAATATACAGAATATTACCTATGTGGCCAACATCTACTCATCTCCAGAACAATATACTAGCATTTCAATGTACTCACTCACCCTCCTAAATCTAAATGTCGATTCAAAAATAAAGATTGTTCAATTATTAATTTGGAAATTTTGTTTTTGATGGCAAACTTTAAAATCTGTAGCAATAAATATAAAACCTGTAAGTGTATATGAAGGGTCCATGGTTTAGTGTAAAGACTTTTGTTGACTAGTGTAGGGTTCGGTTGAGAAAGCAAATTCAAAATTGCTAACCTTAAGAACAGGATTCATTGGATTTTAACCAATTACTCATTAGTTAACAACTAAAATATTTCTTTTTATTAAATTCTCTATCTAAGGCTAAAGTTTAAGGTAGAAGTTTCAGAATATGTTTTTCTATATGACAACAATAGTAATGATGAGGATAATGATTAAAAAAATGAAGTTAGTCTACAACTTCAAAGTTGGAGATATATTATCTTAAATATGCAACTAAGTATGAATGCATGTGTTTATAGCAATGATGTGTCTTGAGTTTTTTTTACTTCTTAATCTTTCAAATGTAGGAGTGAATTTGAATGATATAACTCTGAGTTTTGGCCATTACTAAGCTTCTTCCCCATTAAATTCTTTTTTTCTAACTAATGGTTAGCACATCTGGTCAGGAAAGAATCACTTCAGTAACTTAAAAACATCTCTGTGGGGTTGATTGGTCGTCAAGGGAGTCCTTAACTGCAATCAAAATAAACAATATCCCAAAAGAAACAAAACATAAGAATAACTCTCTAGATTTTTCTTTGATTTTTTTTCTCTCTCTCATTCTCTCTTTTGCTTTCTCCCTTTCATTCTCTATCACTTTCTCTCTCTCATTCTCTCTTTTGCTTTCTCCCTTTCATTCTCTATCACTTTCTCTCTCTCTCTCTCCTATTCTCTATTGCACTCTCACTCATTCTCTCTTTTCTTTATCTCCCTCTATCTACCAAGTTTTTTTTTCTGTACCCCTTAAGTATGTTTTTTTTTTCCTTTATTCTTTTCCAAAAGCTCAAAATAGGAAAAAGGAGAAAAATACTTTTTGATCTTAAGTTAGAAAAATCTCTCAAACTTTGAGCAACTGCTAATTTCAACTTTAAAAGAAAAGATTATTGAGAATATTATGGCAACTCTTGAGCACCATCTTCCTAATGATAATAAATTTGATTCCAATCCATCCAATTATATGTGTATTGTTGAAGAGCTACATTACAAGCTTTTCAAATATTTTATCAAGTAATGAGTTTTTAACAATAAAATGAATAGAAATCATTATTATGGGGAAGCCACTGATTAGCATCTACTGGCACCTGACAATTCAAACATTCAAATTTTGAACATTTGATATGGTTCTTGTTCTGAAATTATAGCTGCTGAGTAACTGAATACAAGACAAAATATTTGCAGTACTGAAAACCAAGATAGATATTGAAAAACAGAAATGCCTATAAAGAACTCAATTTCTTTACAAGATGATATATTCCCAGTATTGAAAAACAAATGTCTATAAAGAGCTCATTTTTCGTGGAAGTCGAGAGAGAGAGAGAGAGAGACCAACCAGCAAAATAGGCTGCTTTAGTTCTTTCTCTCTTTTTTCCAATTGAAGTTTATTAGGAATATTATAGCTGTGGAGAGAAGAAAAAAGTCAAATGTAAAAGCTTATTTTTTCAAATGGCATTCTTAAATATATATATATATATATATTTATATATATATATATAACTGAAACACATTTTAAATTTTCTATTCTGTTTTATTCTTGCTATGATTTTAGATCTAAAATAATTGTAATTCCCACCATTTCCATAACTTCTCGTGTTGAGTCTTTTATTTTCTTTTTAGATAACCTGTATTTATTTTAGCCTTTTTGAAGATGGGTTCAAGGAACAATTTTCTAATGAGTTCTATCAAATTTTGGTTCAGGTAAATTTCGGCTTGCAGCTTAGGTGCTTAATGGATATATTTATTTTTCAAGTGATGTGGAATTGTTTTAGAAATATTCTTTTATCAAAGAATGAAAGAAATCAAAGAATGAACTTTTTTTTTTAAATTCTGCTAAGAAAATGCTCTAGATTTATTTATTTAATTCCATTGTTATTTTTGGCCTTTTGTTCTTTTCTAAAAAAGAAGAAGAAGAATTCTCTCCTAGAGAGATCTTTTATTTATTATTGTATTTTTTATTTTTAGCCTTCTTGTTCTTTTCTAAAAGAAGAAGAAGAATTTTTCTCTTGAAGAGGGTTATTCAGCTTACTCTAATGTTTATGATCTGGCTTATTGAGTAAAGGAAAAAAAATTTGCATATTTTCTTCATCTTCTTTAGAAAATTGTCTTGAAAATGCTTCCACTGAGGCTAAATTTCTTTCTTCTTAAATATGCCATAATCTGTCCAGATTTCTTGCTTCTTCTTTACAAACTACTGATAAAAATAGCAGTGTTTTATTTTATTTATTTTTATCCACACTCGTATAACAATCATCTCTCGTGCAATTATGTGTGTGTGTGTCTGTGTGATGAAGAGGTGGAGTATAAAAGCAGTTATATCCAAAGAAAGTTTCCTTTTTTGATGACAAATATGAATGGAAAAAAGTATCAATTTTTAAAAATATAAACCTAATTTTGATAGAGGTAAAATTTACAACTTTTGAAAATGTTCATTCAAAACTTTCAAAACTGGTGGATTTTAAGTTGTAGATGCATTATACTGACTATAGTCCTCATCTTTATATTTGTTAAATTTACTGTTTTCAGAATCCTTGAGATAAATATTGATAATTTGTAGATTTATTAGGCAGAGTATAGTCCTCATCTTTAGATTTGTTAAATCTCCTGTTTTTTCAATCCTTGAAATGAGGTTTGATAATTTGTATATTAATTGAAGTCAAATTTTGTACAAGTGTCGAAAAATTGAAGTGACGGATAAGTAGTCTCACAAGAAAACTTGCTAACTAACTACAAAACATTTTGTAGTCTCGCAGTTTCTTGCTCGACTAATTTAGCATTTATTAAACAAGTCTACATTGATTGTTAAACCTGTTCATAACAACATCTACTGCCCATCAAAAATATCTTATTGATACAGCAAAATAAATTGTTGTTCTTACGAAGGTTAATAGTAACCGAAACGTTGTAATGTCAGAATACCACATATCCATATTTGTGTTTTTTCTTAATTTCTTTACATATATATATACATATCATATCATATATATATATATACATATGCATATATTCATATACATCACTGAATATATAGAGGATGGGCGAGTCCATCTTGGTGGGATATCAGGTATATCCCCACAACAATACTTAATACAAAATGCAAAGGAAGAATTCGCACATTTGTGTTTTTTCTTAATTTTTTATCATATACGCGTATATATACAAATCATATATAGTTTATATAGAGTTTCAGATCCAGGCCAAAGATTCCAGAAGAAGACTTGCTAAGAGAAAGAAAGCAGTAGAAAGAGAAAATCCATAAAGAGAGAGGAAGTAAGAGAAGGAGAGAGAGGTGAGAGAGAAAGAGGGGAGAGAGAGAAAGAGAAAGAGAAAGAAAGAAAGAAAGAAAAGAAGAAAAATAAACGGCATTAAATGGCTAAAATTTTACAATTCATCTCGTTTTTGATACAGAAGGTTGTTTTTTTTCATTTCATTTCAATTTAATTTTTGGAGGGGAATTGTCTTTGGTTTAATTACTAGTTATTTCCATTTTATAGAGAAGATATGATAGTTTTTTTATTCAGTCGATATACATTGTTTAAGCAAAAAAAAAATATTCATAATGAAAAAGATAAATAATATTCTAGATTTTTTGTTGTTGATAAAAACAAATAATTGTTATGCTTTGTTCTTATTAGCTTATCAAGCTAATTATTGAAATTAAAAATGAACTATCGTCAAGAGTAGATGTTATAAAACTTATAGAAATAAAAGAAAAACAAGAGTCCTCCATAAAAAATGAGCTGAGAAAGCCTAGAAGAACACTTACTAACACCTATTGAAGAACAAGAATAAAAGCTTTTTGAATAAATAATTTAATTTGCTATAAAATAATCATTTACGTTAAAGTGTTAATAATTTCATCAATGCTTTGCTCGGCCTTAATGTTGTTCGTTTTATTTTCTTGAGGAAAAGGTCAAATCAAGAATTAATGAAACGTTTCGATAGTAAGTGGTTGGCGCTAAAAATGTTAACTTCGTTTGATTTATAGCGGAAAGAAAAGTTGTTTGTGATTCACTGTTTGATTTGCATCGACGATGAAAGTGCGAAACATGAAATGCAAAGAGTTTTTACTTTTTCTCAATTATCTTTCCGTTCTCCGTTTCCCTTCATTTAGGTTCATGTTCTATTATTGGATTTTTCGATAAGCCCAAAAGAATTCTTGCCTCGTTCATTACTCAGAATATCAGATTTTATACAGAATTACTGGCAGTGTCCTCTGTACTTGTAACTCTTAAGGAGATCAGTGTCGATGAATATCGAAAAGAAATCGCAGGGGATTTTCTTTCAGGAAAAATAGCTTGTAATAAATTGAAATATACATGATGTATACTGTAGGGGTCCTCAGACAACAGGTTGACAATAATACCATTGAACGAGATGTAGCAAGAAATTGTGAGATCCCTTCTGATACATTCTTCTTCGCACAGCCGGCTACGTGATAAGACCGTGTTAAGCAGTCACTGATCCAAGCTTATTAAAGATGTATAGTCAAATGAAAATCATAAGTAAAGGTTTTAGATTAGCAATTAGTCATTTTTGAAGAATTGGAGTTGTTTTTTTTTATTCATTCTGTCACTTGCTCGCTACTGGACTACTTCCTTCGAAGATCAGCCGAATGGACGAAGGGTCCAGCCATGATGGATTTATGGGACACTCATATAGAATAGAACGCAGCGATGCGAAATCACGTGCGCTATGCAACTTACATTAGTCTAATTTAACATAAGAACTCTCTCATAAGCCTACAGATAGCTAAATAGTCCTGCTTATTTTTATATGGTATCTCATGTATGTATAGAACTTGGAAATCTCTGGCTACAATCTTTAAAATTTTAAGTGTTGGTTGTCTCTATAACAATCAAGTGTTAGTTGTCTCTAAAGCAATCTCAAAAGTTAAAAGTTATCACGGGATCACTGGGGAGGCCTTCCTTTGACAGTTAAACATTGTCAAGGATTTTGTATGAATGGAGAGGCTACAACTTGTCTTGGTTACTTTGTTTTCAATTAAGCCCTCTTCAACATTAAGTGTTAGAACCATATTGCACCAAATCTTATAAAACAAATATATGTATTTTCTATTGTTTCAATGTGTGTATTAAAAAAAGATCTTCACACAGATACGTCCATTGAGAGGAAAAAACAAAAAATACATGCAAAGCTCAGAATAGCATTTCATTTAAAAGTTTGTCAAAGTTAAAAAACAAAAAGCACACACTTTTCAGTTTGATTATTAAACAATGTGACTGACAACATAAAACTAAAATTATTCAACTTTACATTTCTTCTTGTCCTTACTTAAAAGCAACCTCCAATAATGATCTTTGGTGATAATAATCATAGAGAAGGCTGAAATATTGCTTTATTTAACGTTTTAAAAAATTGCTTCAAATAAGAATCAAAATGAAAATTTACTTAATTTAACGGCTAACACATAAAATATCACTTCAAAAATGAATCCAAAATCAAATGTGGCTTAATCTAACCCTTACACATTAAAACGAGCTTAAAATTATCACTATTTAGAAATCTATTATCGTTGTTGCACCTGTCTCTAAATTTTCCCCATTTATGCTAATACACATGCACTTACTACTAGAAGATGTCGTAAAAGCCTAATCTTGAAAAAGCTAAAAAAAAACAATGTATAAATACATTGATATACACTCAATGTTTTGTTTGCTTAATTCGCTGTGGTTATTTAGAATAAATGTTTTTTTAACGTGTGAGTTTGTCACGTTGTTCATTTTTGCTGTTCCGATTCTTTCTTGAAATCCGTTCTCGTCTCTGCAATAAATCCGGCATAGAAATCTCGAAATAGATCGATGCATGAATCAAGTTTGTTTCAAGCAATTGTGATAAAAGATTAGAATGAAGAATTCGGTTTTGTTTTTTTTGTTTCTTTTTTGTTTTGTATTGCAAATGTAAAAGGAAATTGACATTCAATCATCTTTAGAAAATAACAACTTTGTCTTTTCTATTGTTTGTCATCAATCAGGCGTGTTTGTTTCGCTTCGTTTCGTTTCGTTTCTTCCCGCCTTTTAAGCATTGTTATCCGCTGGATTTAACATACTGACATCTTGTCTTACATCTTCTTTTTCTTTAAACATAATCTTTTTAACTTGAGAAATACATAAGTACTGGTATGGAACAAATATTATTTCCTTTGTAAGAATTTAAAAAACAAAAAGAACAAACAAAAAATGTTATTTAAAAAAATTATTACTTAGGTTAAAATACCCTTTCTTTAGCATCACTAACACATTTTATAGATTCGGACTTACTGAAAGAAAACCCCAAACGATTAATCTCTATTTCATTGCAACTTTTTGAACGAAATTTTGAAAGACATTAAAGATAACATACACACGCAGGTACCACATACAAACACACACTGATGGCATCCGTCCGTCACGAGAGACGATGGAAGGTGTCATCAACCCATGTAAGGTTGTCAGACGGCCTGCACAGA
>JAYKTE010045611.1:0-14917 GCA_036873565.1 Xipholeptos notoides
AGAAAACAGAAAGGAAAATCCTAAAAAGGAGAATCAAGGTACTCTTCAATGAGACCTGCCTGAATATATATATATATGTAAATATACACACACACTTATGTAAACATAGACACATATATATGCATGTAGACATAACTACATATATATATAAACACATACAGATACAAAAACACACCCACATATAAATACACACACAATCCTATATAAACACACACATACAACCACATAAATACACATATACACATATACATGGAGACACATATATAAAGACATATATACATACATATATGCCCACACATATATAAAAACATATATATACACACATAAATCCACAAAGTCATAGATATATGTATATAAACACTCACACACATGCACACATATAAATGCCCACGCATGGATATACATATATAAAGATATATATACATGTATATATGCCCACACATATATAAAAACATATATAAATGCATATAAACACACATATGTACACACATATAAAGACATAGTTACATGCATAGAGACACACTCACATGCACACACACACATATACAAAGATATATAAAAAACATATATATATGAATATATACCCATATATATGCTTATCAATGCACACACATTTAAAGTCATATATAGATGCATATATGCACACACATATATGAAGACATAGATACTCACAAAAACACAAAAATAACAAAATTTGCTGATTAGTATTGATTTATTCTTGAACAAATTTTATAGAATTGATAAGTATGGGTCATGAAATGTTTACAAAATGAAAAGAAAGAATATATTGCGCTGTCTTTTTTTGGATTTAAGTTAAATTGTATCAAACTTGGCTTGTTGTATTTTTTATTTTGGAAACATTTTTAAAATCAAAAGAGCCAAAAATTGTTTAAAATGGATAGAAATATTAGAATTAGATAGAAAAAAAAGAGAAATTTTTTTTAGGATGACCCATCTCCCCCATCATTATAGTTCAAAGACCCCTAACCACCACCATAAAAAAACAAACAAGCAACAACCCCATAACACATGTCTTTTTATTAATATTTTGTTTGGCATCATTTCAAATTACTAGAGGGAGAGAACCTGCTTAATGTCAGATATGTCTGGAGAAAGTTCCGAGCAGGCAATGAAAAGAGTATAAAGGATGGAGTAGAGGGAACGGAACAGATCGTAGAGGGTAGCAAAGATGGGTAACTGGCAGAGAGCTGGAGGTGGGAGTTCATATATAACCCCCTAACACACATAAAAAATACAGACTAGAATAAAATGAAATAGAAAAAAAAAAAAAAAAAAGCTACATATATTTCTATATAACCATTTATAAGTAAAAAATTCCATTGGAAAATAGTAACAGACAAACAAACATCAAACTTGTACTGTTCCACATTTGCTGGTATCTTTGTGAATTTCCATGATGGCTTTATTTTTGTCCAAATGTAAACAACTTAATAGAATCTGTTCTGACCAATTAAATTACACCAGGAACCCCTGCCATTTTATGAGTTCTTTTCTTTTCCATTCCTTGCATTTATGTATCATATATATATATATATATGCAAGTGTGTGTGTGTGTGTGTGTTATGTGTGTGTTTGTAGACAAGTACACCAATATTCTGTAACGGTTTAACAACTGCTTATTATGATGTTATAAATTTTATGTTGTTTCCATTAAATTTATTTATCACTAGCAGATTAACCAAGTGTTGCCTGGGTGCTGGATTAACGGTTGCATAAATTTAATTTTTTTTATTTAATCAATATATCAGTTGCACCTGGTGTTGCTCGGGTAGGGGATTAAACAGTTTCAACTTTGATCCCAATTTTGACCCCATAGCATTTTTTTTTTTTTACTCAAAGTCAATTAAAAAGTTTATCCCAGGTAATAGTAACCTATATCTAAAATTTCAAGTATTCAGACAAAAAATTGGCAGAGTAGTTTGGTATTAAATTAGTTTAAGGAAAAAGTTGCAACCAAGAGTTTGATTATTAATCCTAAGATTTTTAATTCTAAGTTTCTAGCTTTTTAGCTCCCATTCTTTCTTTTACTTCATTTTATTCATTTTTTCTTCTTTTGTTCATTTTTTCTTTTTTTTTACTTTTTATATTTTTATTTCTTTTATTTTTCATTTTTTTTCTTTCGTTCATTTTTTTAATTTTTTTCTTTCTTTCATTAATTTTTTTTTATTTTACTTTCATTCCTTGAATTTATTTCTTCTTATTTCTATTTACTTTCCTCACTTTGTGAACCATTTTTGATAATTTGCTAGATTTCTTTCTTTTTTTCTTTTATTCTTTCTCCATTATTGTTGTTCTATTTTTTATTTTCTTTGTTTCTCTTTCATACTCATTTGCTTCTATCACTCCCTTCATGTTCTTTCCCATATATTCCCATGCTGATAGACTGAAAAATGTGCTTAAACCACCAAAATTGAAAATGTTGTAATTGTTAGGATTCGAGTAAAAGCCCTTTTCCTGGCACCCAAAGGAAGAACACATTGATCTTATTATATTCTTATTTTTAAAAGAATCTTCTCCAGAAGCAATGAAGATACTTCATTAAAATGAAAAATAAATAAAGATATAAAGACTATCATTTTATAAATAGCTAGAAAATATTTGAGGGTATTTATTCAAACTAAAAAAATATCTAATATATTATTTGGCGTTTCCTGATTAGAATAAATTAAAAAATGTTATAAACAGGCCTTAGAGAAAATAACCCAAAAAATTATATTGAAAAATGGTTGCTAAGCATTGATAAAGACAAATCTTGAAAAAAGCTTTATTTAGATTATAGCTTTTGCTTTTATTTTAAAAGTAATATCAAACTTCATGCGTATTTTGCGCTGAGTTTGGTTATTCTTTATAAATGACTTTAAGAGTTATAAAAGAACAAAAGTCTATCTTCATAAGAGTATTAGACCAAAGGTAGATCTAGTAACAGACAGATTTTTGAACTCATGTGTGACAATTTCAAACTCTACATGCTTATACTACTCATCCTCAGAACATCCTTATCATTAAATAAAATAACAAATAAACTGACCCATTATATGCAGAGCATCCAAATGTTACTGCGCACCATTAATTTATTTAAAAGTTGTCAATGAAATATATTCAGTCTTTTTAAATGCAAATTTCTATGAAGTTAGACAAGAAAATCTATTATCTTTATAAATGCAAATATCTTGAAAACTTCAACAATGAAATCTATTCAATCTTTTCAAATGCAAATATCTATTGATTGATTTGTTTTATATCATATCAACCCTTTTGGTTATTTTATGCTAAGAACGGTAATTTTTATCAAGCATCGTTTTTTTTGTCATCACATTACATGCTGTACTATTTAATCCATAGCTTAAAGGAATGTGGGGATTCTTACCTTTACCAAGTATATTAGCCTGAATGTGAATGTAATGGAATGACAGGGATTCGACCTTGTGTATGACGATGTTCAGGAAAGAGAAGAGCTACACTTCCTACAGCGGTATATAACAAAAGATTTGACGATGCAACAATTAGAAAACAACAGATGAAATAGTAGAAATTCATTTAATTCTTCAAATAAGTCTTTCTTCATCTTTTTAAGATTTATAAAAAGAAAATATTTTATTTATACTTGTCTATTCATTCTTTTTCTCTTTTTCTTTCTTTTTTGTTTTGCTTTGTTTTTTATCTTTATTATGAGTAAATTCTTATTCTGATTGATTTATTTTCTGAATAAAAAGCAAATCAAACAGGATAATCATATTATCGTTAAATATCATTTCAGTGAAAAACATCATTCAAAAATAATGATGCATTTTTTTTCCATTGAAAAGAAAAAGTGTCGCACATTTATCAAATTAGTACTTTAATTTTGTTTTCACTTGATTTTTGTTTCTCTATTATTTTTTTTATCTTTCTTTCTTTTGACAATGAAAGACTTAATTCATTTTCCCTTTCATTAGTAGACAGGACAAAGTTTGTCATAATAGAAAAATGACAGAATTTTAAACAGTTGAAAAAAGTAAAACAACTGATTCAAAATGTTTAATTTCTATCAATTTAGCATTGATACTGATTGCTGTATAAGTCGAATTTTTGGCTCTGTTTTTTAAAACTATTTTCAAATAATGTCAGAGCAGGATTGAAAAAAACCTTGAAATGAAGTAAAATTATCCAAACTTCAAATTTATATTATTTTTCTTTGCTTCAGAAAAATTGTAGGGTTACTGTGAATAATGAGTTAAAATTTCAACAAAATGTTAACATAATAATGGGATAAAAAAAAGTTTGGAACAATAACAAGATTTAAGTTCAAATAGGATATACTGAAGGATTATACAAAGAAATAGCTGATATTAACCTTCGCTAAGCATGCACAATCACTACACTAGTTGTTATAGTCAAAAAAAGGTTGGAATAAAAAAAATTCTGTATAAGTTGAAATAATATATATTGAAGGAATGATACCAGAAATATTGAATAGCTGAGATTAACCTCCTATCAGCATGCACCATCACTACATTAGTTGTTATGGTCAAGAAAGGGTTGTAAAAATAACCCGGCTTGGGTATGAGTTGAAATAAGATATATTGAAAAAATAATACAAAGAAATAAAGCGTAGCTGAGATTAACCTCCTCTCAGCATGCACAATCACTACATTACACACTTTGTGGCTGCTAATTGGCGACTGTTCAAATCAGAACTTAGGCGGTATCAACCATGTGAGGACGAGTCTATAAGTAGGACTATCACCCCAACAATAATGAACTTATCCCATATAGTCTAGCAATTTTTATGTCTGTATTAAAATCTTTTATCTCTAAACTAAATATATTTTGTTCATAGAAGCCAAGATTATTATTAATGGGACAAACTATGCATCATTAATCAAAGGATGAGGAAAAAATAGTGACTACCATAAAAAGAGTTTATAAAAAAGCTCACCATTTTAAATCTATGTTTATCAAAATAATTCCAAATATAAATCCATAATTGGAGCTTTCTTTAAATACTAACATAAATAAAACGATTAGGGTTTATTTTACTTGACCTTTTAATCAAGCAAAGCAAAAAAAGAAATGAAAATTTTTAAATACCTTCCATTGAAATTAGCGATAAAGATAATATCTAAAAACATAAAATTTATACTAAAATCTTTGAAAATAAATATTTATTTCTTGGAATCCTTGAAAAGAATGAATAAGAGTGAGAAAGAAAAGAGCACGAACAAGAGAAAGGGATGAAGAAAAGAATGAGTAAGAAGGAGAGAAGAGAGAGAATAAGAAAACACATAAGTCAGAGACAAGAAGGGAATGAATGAAATAGAGGGTCAGAGAAAGAAGAAAGTGAGAGAAAGAAGAGAATGATTAAGAGAGGGAGAGAAAAAGAGAAGATAATGAATAAGAGAGAGAGAGAGGGGGGAGAAAAGAATGAGAAAGAGAGAGCAGAGAAAGATGAAGAATAAGAATAAGAGAGAGAAAAGAAGAGAACAAATGAACTAGAGTCAGAGAGAGAAGAGAATAAATATGCATGAGAGAGAGATGAAAATAAGTAAGAGAGAGAGATGAAAATAGAATGAATAAGAAAGATAGAGAGTCGGAGAGAGCATAAGAAGAACAGAAAATAGAGGAGAAAAATAATAAACGTTGATAAATCAAAAAGAAAAAGGATATATCTACTTGGATAAGGCCAGTTTTATGTGCTCTTTATATCCCTAGGCTCTTGTAATCAGTGTTGCCCTTCACCTAGATGAGTTGCTCTCATTGAGTTTATGGGTCTCATTCACCTGGACTTTTAGAGTCAGTGTTATCTTTACATCTAGATGAGAAACTCTCTTTAGTTAATGAGCCTCATCTGCACGAAACAGATGAAATTGAATGTGATGGTTTTGACTGGCACTTGAACTTATATAATGTTACCATTCCTCCTCCTTCCCTGTAAACTTTGTTGATGTTATGTAGAAAATTATTATAAACCAAGATAAAAGAACATTTTTGTCAATGTATTGTGTATATAACTAGAAAAATAGGAAGTAAACTTCTTAAAATCGGTGCAGAGATTGAAATCTATGGATATCTATGAGAAAGGAGTCAAAACTAAAATTGGGAAGGGAAACAGGAAGAACTTTTAAAAAAGGACACGTACAGAACAGAGCAGAGGAAAGCGATAAACAAGAAGAAGCAGAATGCTTTAAGTAAAAAAAAGCTGCATCATAAAAGATGTGTAATAGCTAAAAAGTGAAAAGAAATAAAAGTTCTATGCATTGAAACAACCGAGTCAGCTTATAATAGAGCTTTTGAGCCTTCCCAATAGAATAACTCTTGATCAGGTAAATTCCTTTGATAAGCCTTCCTCATCAAATCAATGTAGCACCTATTCAAGTTGGCTTCCTGGTTATTATTACACAACACTAAATATATTTGGGAATTCACGCCTAGCAAGCGGTTCTTCCATTGGTCTTTGAAGTTTGGGCGATAAGACATTGGGAAATGAATAATTTGAAAATCTCATTGCAAAATAAATGAGATTATATGGATCTCTTTTCGAGGCTCAAAAACTAATTACTTTGCCAGTACAGCTCTGGCCAGCTAGAATCCATCCCAAGTTGATTTGAGGTGTACTTTTTAAATGAACTGTGCTTTTGAAACTCTTAAGTACTGCCTTGCTCAAATATATTGTGAATATGATTGTATACCTCTGATCTTTAGAAAACAGATTTATAACTTAAATCAATAGCTTATCATCATTCTGAGCCTTTGCCAACCTTTTCTTTTTCGTTGAGTTGATCTGAAAAAAAATGGGTATTTATATGGACTTTTTAAAATGTATTATTGCAAATTTGCCAGAGAAAATTAAAAGTCAAATACTCATATTTCTGTAAATAAGATCAGAGACTTATAAGCAGCAGTTTGGTTTTATCTAGTGTGCCTAATTGTAGATACTAGTGATGGGACAATTCCTTGGAATCGGAATCGTCAATTGTGTATTTTGGGGGAATCAGAATTGCATCATTAAATAAATACCTTAGATTTATGATTCTTTCATTATGATTCTCTTGAATTTTTAAGGTAATCGTTAATCGGAATCATTAATCAACATTTTCCTGGAATCGGAATTTGTATCAGAATCAGACAAAATTTAGGAATTGTCCCAACACTAGTAGATACCATTCTGAATTGAAGCCCTTGATAATTACAATGACCAGTTTGGAAGACAGGTTATTCTCAAAGACATTCTCAAGCAAATTATTTTGTTTATGAAATAACATTCTTGTTATTAAGGAAAAAGTTTTAGACACACTTAGGTTTCTGTTCTGGGAACCTACCCATTTCACTCTGAATGGACTCTATTAATTTCTATATTAATCCTGAGTCCAACATGTTTGGGAAGAGATATCGTGCAAATATGAACTGTCTAACCATGTAGTCAGAATTACCGATGAACCTTTATATTTACTTTTTAGTTTCAATGTACTCTGCCTAACAAAACTGAGTTTTGTTAGTGATCCTTCCTGAGGGTCACAACAGTCTCTTAGATATTTTTTGTGGGAACATTAATGTGTCCAAATTATACATTATAAAAAGAAAAATAACTTACAGTTTAGCATATATGTGGTTTATTGTCATTTATTCTGTTAACAAAAAGAAAAATCTAATCTAAACTTATATATAAATGGAACTTTTTCTGTGTATATGTCTGTGTATGAGTTTGATCCCCGTGGAATCCAAAATAGCTAGGCTGCTTTCTTGAAAATTGACACATACTTTATGTAACTGGGAGTGTTCTTATATAAGTGTTGTTTTGGAATAACTCTGATAAGTATAAAAATCAATCGAAAATTGATAATCGATAACATCAGCTTCTTAAAGGAATGGTCAAATTTAAGTTTTACACACTCTTACAGTCTACTACTGAAAGAATTGTTCAAGAGTTTCTAATTACAGACCTCCAAACTAGTTTTTCAATTTTTTTCTAAAGACTTGAAATTTGATATATGGGGTATTTGAACCCGTGAAACCAATTCTATTCTGTCTTCAATCAGAAAAATATCTGCTAAGGGTTTAAACACAACTGCCAAGCAAGGCCAGACAATATTGCTAGATATTTATGAAATTCAAGCCTGGATAAATATTATTATAGACTTGGTTGTAAGATGGATGTATAAATTCACTATATCATAAGTTATCAGAATTTTTTTATAGTTATAAAAGATTAGTTTGTTAAAATCAAATGCTTGTAGGATGTATATTAGTAGGTCAAGAATAATTGGGGCAGTTAGGGTTGTGGATAAGTAGTTGACTTTTAAAGCATGTATGTGACTTCAAATCACAGTCAGTCCAATATGTTTTCAGTCAGGACAATACTCTTGGGAAAAGTATGAATCATATACAGCCTCTAGCTATAGATTAAATAGTGCTATTTAAACAAGGTGTTGATAAAAAGGAGATTTATTCAGAATGCTTCTTCTTGACGTTAAATGACTGAAAAAACATTATTATGCCATAAAAAGAGAAGGGAAAATCAAGAAAGACATCTAAAAATACAGTATAAATGGTTACTACAGTTTCCATAACCAATAAAGTATAAGCTTTTTTTCAGTTTCATTATCAGAAAATAAAATATTTAACATTTTATCAAAGAAAAAGAAAATTAATAAAGTAATTTCATAAAGTAGCATCAAATAGACCAAAGTAAATGACAAAATAATAGTTGTAAAATAGAAAAAAAAGATCAGTCTTCTTCCCATATCTTTAATGCAATAATTTATACATTTTTTTTTCAAATTGTAACCTTTTTCCATTGTTGAATGTTCAATAACTAAATCAATCTGACCCAAATTGATATTTTGGTATGTGCAAGCGCTTCAATGAAATTATATTCAAAGTTGACTCCATTCCTTCAATGATGTCAGAGACAAATGTCAACATTCCTGAAGATGGTTAATTAAGAGGGGGCACTGATTAAGAGGGGAATAAGAAAATGAGGAAGAGGAGGAACCATAAAAATTAACCAATATCAACAATGGTATCAACTACATAAGCTTCAGAGATTTGAAGCAAAAATAATACTAATTTAAAAAAATAAACATGACATAAAAATTCTACAATATCTAAAACTTAGGGTATGTTTGTTTATTTGTTTGTTTGAATGATTGGTAGGCTAGTTCATTGGTAAGTTAGCAAGTTGTTGCATTGGTTCTATTCTTGGCCAATTAGCAAGTTAGTTGGTGTGTGGGTTGGTTATAGTTGGTTGTTTTTTTATTTGGTTAATTAGTTGGTTGATTAGTTTGCTAATAAGAAAATTGGTTGGTTATCAAGCAGGTGTGACTGGATTGTTTTTTGGTTTATAGTTTTAACTATTGATTTATTGTGAAATATATAATGCAAAATTTGGATAGTATTCAATCAAAAGAAGGTAATAGATTCACTTGGATTTAACCTTGTTTATTACAATTCCAAAATCTAAGAACTTAACAACTTACCAACCAGATTTATCCTTTTAATCAATAATATTCAAAAATTGTAAAAATCTGTATATCTTGTATCTTGCTTTTTAAAATCTCTTGCTAAACTGTTAATGTTTTAAAATGAAAGCTGTGCTATTCTTTATTGAATGACTTTGTAGTTCTGAATATTTTTATTGCAATTTTGAAAACATCCTTCACTTTTTGTTTTCCACAACAATAAAGTCTACTTCCAAGCCTGAATGCCATTGAGGCTGACACTTGAATCCAGTGTGCAAAACATTAAGTTTCTTTGTAAAAAAGAAGGTACCTATTTAATGTATTTCTAATAATATAGGTCTGAGTAATTTCAAAAACACCTGTTATTCCTACGCCCACTAAACATCAGGCTTTAGTTTATTGATGGGCAGTATCTCAGCAAGGATAATACTGATTTTAAAAACCCAGGTAGATGAGACCTGTCAACTCAAGGAGAGTAACTCCTCTAAGCATACCTGGCATGCCTGAATAAGGGATCTAGTTTGAAGGATTCAATATCTACATATCCAAATATTATTGAGAGATATTTTAATTATTCTTTCGATTTTAATACCTTGGTATCCATTTTAGTGGTTTTGTTTAACAGCAAATAACATTCTTCAGTTATTTAATGTCAGGAACAATACTTTTTGAAAAATGTCCATCTTTCATTAACATTATATCTAGAGAATATTAGTTAGACTATTTAACTCACAGATTGAGACAGTGAGGGTATTCGTCCCTTTTAATAATTTGTTAGCCAAAATATGAACCTAATGAAGATAATGCGATTTGATTTCACTTATAACATTTCGTATTAAATTTGTATAAATATTATGTAGATAATAAATATTATTGTTACTTGTTTTTGTTGTTGGTTTCATTTTAAATTTTGTATTGATTTTGAATTAGTTCTGAGTCAGTTTGAATAAAAACAAAATGACAAAACTTATTCAGATGAATGCTTTATCTTGGCAAAGATGGTTTTCTCAATAATATCAGTTAATTGTAATACTAGTCTTATTTTAGTTTAATTTATTTTGTAGTCCCTGTGCAGTCAGGTTTCAACAAAGATAGTATAAGAATATTGACTTTTGATATCTTTGACATGACAGTGTCAGAGATCATTTTGCAAAGTTTAGTCATGTATAAACATAAGATAAATTAGAAGGAGTAAAGAAAGAAGAAAAGGAGAAAGAATAGCAACAGAATACAATGGCTTTTACTGCTATATCTTTTAGTAATATAATATTACTTTATACAAATAAATATATAGATCTCTGCCAATAGAGAGTTGGACAACAGTTGTGTATCTGCACATGTACTCTTGTTATCTTTTCATTTGTTTGTACAATATCCTTAAAAGTTCTTCATGAATTTGATGGGCTGAGATCTGCTTAGCTTAATTTTTCAAGCAGGACTATGATGACAGTGAGGTTAAGTGGCGATTTGGTCAAGGCAGGTCAGGTCAGAGCAGGTCAGGAGGTGCATATTCCTTCCCAGGCTTGCCAAAAGTATGACATGAATTGAATAAAATGTTGAACTTTAATGCAACTGGTGAAAATAGAAGGGTCCTTTATGAAAGATGTTAACATAGTAAAAAACACCTGAAACTGTGGCTAAAGAATTAATTCTTATGAGTTTAAATATTCCATTTTCATTCAGAGGGGTCATAGGGCACCGCAGTTAGATTAACTAAGTGTAGTAAGGTGAATTATAATATAGATAATCTACTACTTCTTGTTCTTAACAACAACAATAATAAAAATGATATATATTATATATGTTATAATTAGCCTATGCCCAGAATGATCAGAGATAAATAAGACACAGCTTACAATGAAATCTGAAAATGTAATGCTGAATAAAATTTCACTGATTTAATGGGAGATAATCAATTATGTTCAGAAATAGATATAATTCAAATTTTGAAAATACTTTTCAGGAGGGAACTGATGATAGCTGACCTGTTATATGATGGCATTATTCCAAAGAAATTTTCTTAATTACATCATTGATTATTTTGATGGTACAATTTATAGCACTTTTCTTTTCTATTTTTTTCTCTTAGAAAACTTAGAAAAATATTTACATTTAGCTGAAATATAAAATGTAAAAAGTTTTTAATTTTTTTTCATATTAAGATGGAATATCCTTATTTTATGATGCCCAATGAAGAATTATTAGTTTTTTTTTTTTTTATTAAGATAGTTTCAGATAATATATTTATTATTTACACTATAGTACTCCTATTTATTTTTATTAAATTCACAACATTTCAGTCAACTAATCCTTTGATTTTCTTCCTGTGATAAAGGTCAAAAGCCAAGGGTTTAATTGTCTGAAACGTTTAGATGAGAACTATAGTCTTATAATAAATATACAAATTATTAAGACTCATCTCAAAGATTCCAATAAAAACAATATATTGATATAAAAAGGTTAGTTCCCTACACTGTCCAGAATCAGAAGCTCTTGCTCTCATTTACAGAACATTTCAAAGTACAGTATTAGGAATAAAAAAAAGGGACAATAATTTAATTAGAAAATAGCTTTTGCTTTTTTATTTCTTCCATCTTATCTTTGATAAGTCCTTATATAAAGGGTGTATGAAAATTTTTAAAAAATGTGTATAAGAAGCATTGATGCATAGTCAAATCGATGATTTTTTGAAAGTTCAACTTTTTGTAAGCATTCCGGTCCAATTTTATGAATCTAGCACGTATCTTATATTTTTTGAAGATTTTTTAATAAGTTAAAATCAGGGGTTCAGACAAATGAGCAGACAGACAATGTCAATATATATACTACTGAGAAATGAATATATTAATAAACTATTTATGTAGAAACTATTCCCGTAGTCAAATCTTTTTTTATAATTACTATAGCAAGATCTTTTAATGGCAGGATTTTCAATTAAGAAACTAGCTTGAACCATTAACCTCCTTCAAAAAATATTTATTGGTGTTTGTTAATATATATTTGGTGTAATATTGGGTTTATTTTCATTTGAATTTGTATGAATTGATCTATAACAAAAGTGTTCTATGATTAGCAAAGAAAATATCAGAAATAGCATTTTTTTAGTATATAAACCTTTTGATTTTCTTTAAACATTTATTAATAGTTTATGACCAAAGGTAAGGTTTATTAAAATATTTTTAAAACTTATTATTTTTAAAGGGCATATTTGCTAGTGTATTCATAATATTAAATTCGAATCTAGATACTTTAGAAAAAACCTTTAGTTTATATGATGGATCAAAAATTCAGATAAAAAACAATTATATATCTAGATTCAAGTAATTTTGACATACATAAATTTTCACAAAAGAATATGAAATCAATATGGACAATATGTCATATAATCGAATACATAAACTAATATAATAGCATAAGAAAGCTAATTAGGAGGCAATTGATGAATAGCAAATGTATATTATCAGTTTTCTTTGTCATCTTTTTTAGCTAAAGCTTCACATGTGAAATCAAAATGTCTTTAATGTGATGTATAGATGTGAAATAAAAATTGTAATTTATACTTTCTCAGTAAGTCAAACTGAATTATGATTCTTGTAGGCTGGAATTAAAGAATGGTTTTGGCTGGGTCTTTGAAGTTGTAATCAAAGATATGTTTTACAAGAAACAATAGACCAGAGTTTGTTTTATCCATATTTTTTTCTTTTTCATTATCATGGCAGATGTCTTCGAGATGCAAATTTGAAGCCAGTTCCAAACGACATGAACAATATTAAGATTAAAGCGAAAACAGAAAAAGATAGTTTTGCATACCATAATTATATATGTAAATATATTGTTCCGACAAATACATATATATATATATAAGTAATTTAATAAGAATGATATTTATTTCATGCATTTCATATTTGTACTATATATATGCGAATATAGATGTCAATATCTCTCTATAGTAAATAAATTCTTGTATGATTGGAAGATGTGTGTGTATGTGTGTGTATACACATTAACATACATATAAACCAGGTGAATGGTGACTGCCAAAAATAAAAGTTAAGCTGCACCAAGAACCAAATATTTAAAAACTTTATTCTGATAAAAAAATAATATTTTTTCTTAACAGTATTATTTCTTGAACATGCTTTTACTTGAAATAGTTGCATTTATTCTAACTAGCTGGACCTGTGAAAAACTTTACAGTAAAGATCCACTGGACTCAAACTTTCACTGATAAACTATCAGAAAATATACCATTGGTGCCAGGAATATATATATATATATATACATTGAATAAAAGGTAGAGCAAAAGAGAGAGGAGCATGATTTTTCATTGTGTAGTACTAAAAAATGCATACACAGTGAGTGTCAACTCTTGATCAACTATAAAACATTTTGTCAACGTAAATCCTAATCAACTTCTTCTGAATGAGGTTTTAAATGTTTAAATGTTTTTAGGGACCTGATAAAGATTTGTTATTCTTTTCGCACTGCTAGCATGGTAGACTTTGGGCAATTGACTGTCGTTTTTTGTGTGTGTCTATGTGAGTGTACAAGGTTCCATACTGCTACTTAATCCCACTGGATGATTGAAAACTTTCTGGCAGACTGTACAATGGATTTATATGACTATTGGGAATAAAATGCACTTTTTTATGCACACACACACATACACACACACACATACATACCTAACCACACAAATATATATATATACATATACATAAACTTATATACATACACATACTCACATATACATACACACACTCATATATATATATATATATATATATACATATATTTATATATATACATACATACTCCCTTTTGCTGTTAAAAGGTTATTGTTATTTATGTGAATAGACATAAAGAAGAGGAAAACAATAAGAATTTTGAGTGTAGATTTTATGCGTTCCAAGGGAGACTTTTAAAATTAAAAAAAAAAATGACTAGATGTGGCCTATATTACCCCATCCCGGTCAAAAAAAAATCTCTTTGCCAAATTTGAAAAAAAAAAAAATAGAAAAGAATTAATTGAATGGTTGCAGAGTTTGTGATCAAGCGCTGCATGGCTATTGGTTTTTCATAAATGCTGAAATAAATAATAAAAAGTAATTTATCTAAGTACATTGTCAAAGATAAAGTTGAAAACTGCCAGGGTTTTAGATGCTCAATTAATTTTGGAGTTGTTCCCATATCTACTTCTACTTGAAAAAAATTAAACCTGGTTTCCCTTCTTATATATATTCAAAATATTTATATATCTATATATTTATCAAAGGTTTAAATATGACAGTGTGCTCAATTTTATTATAGGAAGCTATGTGTATAATTGATCTACATCGTCCAACTGGCTGTACAGATGAGTATCTATCTATCTATATTTAGTGGTATCTCTCTCTCTCTCTCTCTCTCTCTCTCTCTCTCTCTCTCTCTCTCTCTCTCTCTCTCTCTCTCTCTCTCTC
>JAYKTE010045721.1:0-14915 GCA_036873565.1 Xipholeptos notoides
CCACTGGGACTCGAACTCGCGTACTACGATTCCGAAGACCAGCTGCCTATCCAATTGGCCAAACCGACTTCCCCCAGTCATCTTATAAGATGTATAGCAATAACATAGTAAAATTTCAGGAGTCTACGACAATTTTAAACGTCTGTAGAAAGCAAGTCTGGAAACTTATAAAAGGCATCTCTTTGTCATAGAACAGATCTTCTAGAACAGAAAAGTCCTGAAGAAAAACAATCCTAATCAACCCCAACCAGCCCCAATAAATAAAACTTTATAGAAGTGTTACAATGAAATATGATCTTAATGATCGATATTTTCCCCAAATATCGATCAATGTGAATTTTTCATGTTTATATAAGTAAGATTGATACTTTTCTAATGTTCAAAAATATCAATCATTTTCTCGACTTTTTCTTTCACGGCGAAATATCTATCTTTCTTTTTTCTTCGTTTTTTCTTTTTTTCTTCGTTTTTTTTTTCTTCGTTTTTTCTTTTTTTCTTCGTTTTTTTTTACTAACAACTAATATTTTATTTACAAGCCGTAAATCACATTTTCGATTGCCGTTATGTATTTGAAAGGCAAAGTTTTATTTCAGATTTGTCTTTCTACAATAGTCTTCGAATATATCTTTCACGACTTTTGACTTACTTCAAAAACTGGTAAAGTGGATAGGTAGGCGAACTTTGGAATCGTAGTGCGCGAGTTCGAATCCTAGTCTTTACGTTTGCTTTCATATTCAGACTAATACCCTTGGGAAAGGTATGAATTCCCCCCCCCCCATCTATGAGTTTCTATGTTCTGGCGCAACAAGTAGGGTTATATCTCAGCTAATCCACCAACCACTGATATGGTAGAGTGGATTCTCATTCCTTCTATTCCAGGCTGATTCGGGCTAGCTCTCCTGTTCTACACCACCACCACCTGCACGCCCACTTCCACCATGCTTGAGATTTATCGTCAAAGATTTCGCAATCGCCTCAGTCAGACATTGTGCTGTTCATATCACAATAATACATAGTAGGCAGTCGGACCTCGGAATCGTAGTACGCGAGTCCGAATCCCAGTTGTTCCGTTTGCGTTCATATTCGTTCTAATACTGTTTGGAAAGGCACGAATCCCCACATTCCCTCCAGCTATGGGTCAAATAGTGTAATTTGTGTCATTAAAAAAAACTGTTTGTACAAAACCTAACGTTTACCAAAAATGATTGTTCTCGGCATTAAATGACCTAAAATGGTTGATATACCGTAAAAAACACAAACAAACAAAATGAAACTAATCAATTATTTAGAATATTGATATTTATATGATAACATTTAGATATCTTTTTTTATGTAGATTGTGATTAATGCAGCCCTGGGCTTTGATACATTCTTGGTCCTTCGTCATGGCCTTCGAAATATCCAAGAAATAGGCCAAAAGCCATCACTGGAAGAAGTTAAAATCCCACAAGGAGAAGTTCCTGGAGACAAACTGGGGTGCTATTATTGTAATGATGTTGTTGCTCCTGGAGATGTAAGTTTCTATTTATTTGTCCCAGTCAGAAAAAAAAAAACCTCAAGAGAAATGCTGGTTCAATTTAGATGAGAATCATTTAATTTTCAAGTATTTAGAGAAGCTTATCCTATGAGATTTTTTGGGAGATATGACTCAATACCATTGTTTTTCAGGTAATGTAATTATCAACATTTTTAGGCTGTGTTGTCACCTGAAGAAAAAAAAAAATTTAATGAATAGTAAAAGTGCAGTGCATAATTTTTTGAAAACATTGTGTATAAAATCATAAGAGTTAGGAGGATTTCAACTTATCTGAAAAGGAATATAGTTGATTAATGGGGATTTCAACTTGGACTCCTTCCTATAAGTTATTAATTGAATTTTAAATTTATTATGAAATGTGGCATTCTTTTATATCTAAATAGGTATACAAATAAGAATATTTTCAATTTAGAATAATATATATTTTTTTAACTAATTGTTTATTATCATGATTATGACCTGAAGCAGATAGTCTTACAATCTGTGCTGGACACTTAAAATCAGATTAAAATGAACTTTATTTTATTTTTATTTTTTTCTTATAGTCTACGAAAGATCGAACTCTTGATCAGCAGTGTACTGTATCTCGACCAGGGATATCAATGATGGGAGCAGCTTTAGCAGTTGAACTCTTGGTTTCCATTTTACAACATCCAGCAGGGTATATTCCTAATCTCTTTATTGATAAATCTATGTCTGACAATCCCATATTATCTATTCTATTCACTATTCAGAAAAGTATCTATCCCTACTCTAGTGATGGGGTGAATATTGTTACTTGTGTTTATTTAATGATAATATGCCAACAAAGGTGAGATTTGTCAAACTTGTTTCCAACATCAAATGACTATAAAATTTGCTATTGTTATCCAAAAACAACCAAATCATTAGAAAAAAATCCTATTCACTACCAAAAAAAAGTCCCAAAACCTGACAAATAGGAGATATGATATTGACTTAACTTTTTAGTAACTATATCAAACTTACACTGAATTTTTATTCTGAAAACAACTGATTGATTGATTGATTAGTTTATTTTACCAGCACATCAATTCTTTGGGGCTATTTAATACTGAAGAGATAGTTTGGTTTTGTTTGTTTATTGCTTGTTAGTTTGTTTTTTTTAATGTTTTTTTAAAGATTCTATTGGTATTGATCCTTTTGTAGAGATGTTGCAATTTGATGGATTTCTATTATATGTTGTGTATTTTGATGGGGATTTTCTTTTTCCAATTATATTTTGTTGATTCTTTTAGGAATTCTAAGAGTTGGCTAGGCTCAACTTTGTTAAAAATGTCTTTCACATTGTTTTTTTTTGTATTTGTTTGAGATCTATGCAATTTGTTGAAATATATTTCACCGTGCAAGACTCTTGACATGAGATTACACATTGGTACTGCTTCAACTTTTAGTAGGTATGAATTGCTGGCAGCGGTATCTCCTATTTGGAGTCTTGCTTTTACTACTTCTTTTCTTGACATTTTCCTCTTGGAAATTTGAACTTCTATTCAATTCTTTGAGGATCGGTTTTTTTTGGTAGAGTTTTTTTTTTTGCAAGAATTTCACAAAAAAAAAGACCAGCCAAAGAGCTCATATTGAGCAGTGTACAAATTAATGAAACTCTAAATTAAATGCACAAACCTTGATTAAATTCAAAAAAGATTCGACAGCACAAAAATACATGATCTCTATTTAAACCTATAAATTCCAAAGTGCATAGTCTTTTGTTTGGGTTTTGGTGTTCTTAAAATCTTTTATGATGTAATAACAGGTGACAAGAGGTCCTTGATATGATATATACTTAGTCAAGCACCAAACCAAGTTATGTACAAGACTAGTTTTATGTGAAAATCATATTCCCAAACTTTTTGTAATCAGTGTTGCCCTACACCTAGATGAGTTACTCTCCCAAGTTAATGAGCCCCATCTGCCGAGGAGTTGAAAGTGAATGTAAAAGGCTTTGACTGGGATTTGAACTTGTTTAATACCAGAGTCCAAGCTTTTACTTTTTCCACTTTTGCTCCCTTGAGATGATGTAGTCAAGAAATAAAAGAGATCCTTTATAGACTTTATAAATTGTTAATTTCTATTTCCAGATTAAATGCTCCAGCCAGCACGAACTCAGAAAATGATTCTTTTCTGAAAGATACAGATTCTTCATTAGGAATCGTTCCTCATCAGGTTAGAAAGCCAAAATGGAATTTATTTGTTGTAATTTTTCAAGAAAATGTGATGATTAATATTATTTACTATTTTTCTTATCTTTATTCTTATGTACACAGTATTTTGGCCAATATATCTGAGATAAACAATTAGTAGAAGTGTCACATATTTGGATTTTTTCCTACCTGCGGTCCATGACCATCTTTTAGGTCTGTTCCCAATAACCAGTTGTGATCATCTTGTGAGATTGTGAGACAAAAGGAATCTTACTAATAGTTCTTGAACAAATATCCAAACTTTCTTTTAAGACACCTATATTTGTTATGCATCTTTATGTTTATTAAATTTACTGTGTTTTGGCCAATTATTCCTTAGTCCTTCTTCAAGTGAAAGAGTAATTGGCCAAAACATAGTGAATTTAATAAACATAAAGATAAGGACTACAGTCTGCACAATAGATACACAGGTTATTTATTCTTGTCCTAAGGATCCCAACAAACCATTTCCATATTTTAATATTCTTAACAGATGCCAGTTTATTATTACCTATACTATATACTCTTCTGAATTATAAAATTAAACAAATAATGATAGAGAAATGGCAACAGCCATGAAATGAAAAATATGTACAACAAGCTCTACAAAATACAATCAATCTTTAAATAAAAAAGGAAACCAGAATCAGATAACACAAGAAAGGAAGAGGTAATGCTGTCCCAGATACACATTGGCCAGACCAGACTAACTGACCGATTCGTATATGATATTTACCTAGTCGAGCACCAACCCAAGTTCGGCACAAGGCTATTTTATGTGCTCATCCCTGGGCTTTTGCAATCAGTGTTACCCTTCACCTCTGATGCATATCCATGACAGGGGTTGCTTTATTAGAGTTTCATCCCATTAATATCTGCAACAGAGAGATGAAACTTTCAGGTCATAAATGCATAAGTTCATCATAACAATTCAATTTCCAATCTGCCCTGATCCATTTGGGAAGATTACAAAAATGGAATGGAATGGCCCTCATACAAAATAGTCTGAATTCTTAAATAAACTTGTATTTTTTCAGATTCGTGGATTTCTCTCCCGGTACCATGTTGTTTTACCTGCTGCTAGCTCTTTCAGTAAATGCACGGCTTGTTCCGACATCGTAAGTTTTCTTCTTTTCCTTACATAGAATTTCATTATGCAGTTATTATTGAGATTTCTGAATTACATATTACTGTGTTATACGACAGGTCACAAAATGTATGTTGTAAGCAAGCAGTCTAATGATTGGACTTTGGAATTGAGTTATGTAAATTCAAATCCTAGTCAAGAAAAGGTATTTTTGACCCTCTGGTTTGTGTTAAATAGTGCCACAACTTGTCAACAAAAAATAAATTTGTTCTGTGTTAAATGACTGTAATGGTTGATATGTCATTAAACAAAACCATCTAAATTAATCCTAAGTTATTGAGTTTTGATATAGGTATACTTGTTTGTTTTTTATGGCATATCAATCTCTTCGGTCATTTAATGCGAGAACAGTCATTTTTGATAAATGCCTATCTTTCTCTCTCTCTCTTTTCTTTTGTTAGAATAACACAAGTTGGATTAAATATTCTATAGTTGAAGGGAATTTGGGGATTCATACTTTTCCCAAGGGTATTAGCCTGAATATGAATGTAACATAACAAAATGACTGGGATTTGAACTCGCATATTACGATTTCAAAGTCCAAGTGCTAATCCACTGCACTGAGTGGACTTTTTCTGATGTGGATGTAGAGTCAACAGCATTTAGTGATTACCACTTCTCATTTTTACTTTCATCAGGTTAAAAGATGAAAAGAAAGTTGAAAAATTGACTTTCAACATAAGTCATTAATTAATTAGTTAATTAAAGAGTCCAGCTTATTAATTTATATCCACACAGTTGGCCAAAGCTTTTTTGGAAAGCATATCTTAATGTTTAATTCCTATTTTCAGGTACTTACCAATTATAAAAGCAGAGGATTTGATTTTTTATATGAAGCCTTTAACTTGCCTTCCTATCTGGAAGATTTGACAGGTCTGACTCAGTTACATCAAGAAACTGCAGATGCTGATGTAAGTCCTGCCTTTTTATTTTTAACCTTATAGAAAATTCCACTTTCAAACTGTTGTCAGTTTATTATAACCAATTCCCAAACATCTTTACGAATCATTCTATAGTCATCAAAGCTGATTGCTTTAAATACTTTTAATAGATGTCATCTTCAATTCTGAGGTAGAATAATTCTATTCAATTCTGAGGTTAATGATTTTACCTCCCTCTTTTAGCTTTTTAGGTAGTTGGCAAATTAACTTATTTCTTTATCTAAAGCTACTTTTGATGCATTCCCTTATTCCCATATTTTACTCTAAAAATAAGCTTTCAAAATCACTATGATTATAAAGTAATTTATACTTACACATTTAATCAATATCAGATAATTTTAATTTATAAACACTGTAGTTATTTCAGAATGTTCATTTATAAATACAATATTTACAAAATCATCTAATGAAGATCAATGCTGGTTAAATAAATCAACCAACCAACCAACAAAATAACCTTTATTCAAGATGATCATCAGTTTGTATAGAGTAAGTTTGCATTTTACAATAGAAATACATTCCTCAAAAAACTTATTGTAAAACGAAATTAATGCAAACCCAACTAGTTTTTATATGTATTAGAATGTCTTAATTTTTGTATATTCTTAAACTGTCAATTGCATGTTTATTGTAGGTGAATTTTTTGGTTTTTTACCAACTTTTGTCAAAAACTATCATCTGTTCAAAAGAAAAAATTTTCCATAAATTATTAGTTTTTAAAATTTGATATTTTTGTTTTAATGAATAAAAGAAAATGCATTAAAAATACACTTTTCATGGTTTTTGATTGTCAATGATTTTACTTGCATAAACTAAACTAGCGTAAACCACAAATGATTTACTGTACTGTAATATGATTAAATTCTTAAAAAATTGTTTTGTAATTGTAACATTTTTTTTCTTTAATTTTCTGTAGATTTTGTCAATCAGTGATGAAGACGACGACCATTCTTTGTGAATTCCTATTGCCAATTGGACAGCTTTCTTAGTTTAGGGGGCGGGGTCTAACCAAGTCGAAATAATTTAGATTTGCTTGTGTTTATGTGAGAATTCCTACATTATGTGAATTATAAGAAAAGTAAAATCAAATTGATATTCTAACTTGATTTAACATAAATCTGGAACATTCAGAATGAAATTCTAAAACAAAAAGAAGTTTCATCTTATATACAACCAATGAAAATTGACAGAAATCTCTATATATTTTTTAATAAAAGATGTGTACTTTTTATTTAATCAGAAGCTTATTGAAACTTTTTACTTACAATATATATAAAACCATATTAGCTAATAAAGAAAAAGTTGTTAATGATTTTTTTATGCAGATAAATTAACATGCCTGAGCTGCCAAAAATGACGGCATAAAAATGTTAATGAAATGATAAAAAACATAGTAAAATTGTATTAAAGAATGAAATAAGGATTAAAAATACAAATAACATTTGAACAGTCAAGAAATGAATAAAAGATCTAATGTCTTCGGGATAACTTGATAAAACCAAATAAAAAAAATAAACATATATACATCCGTCATTATTGACAGATATATTATGAAAAATCCCAAGTTTGTCAACTCTGAATTTCATATTCAATATTTCTTAAATTATGACAAAAATTTCACTTGTATAAATACAAATATAAACCTCATAGCTCAAACGGTATAGCATCAAACTTTTAAGATAAAAAATAATGAAGCCAATGAGGGTCTGGGGTTCAATTCCCCATGCAAGCTACATGTTTTTGCTTTTAATCTAAAGAGCGATACATACAAATAAAAAAAAAAATGAACAAATACACATCGGTCATAAGAGGGATTTTTCTGTGAAAAATCTTGATCCTTTAAAGAAAGTATAAATGTGATTTCTTTCACTTTTCATTGTTATTATAATTTTTTTCAGTTAGAAACAAGACTCTTTTAAAAAACAATTTTTTTAAAGCCCATTTATATTGTTATTTCTTTTACAAATTCTGTGTTTACAGAACCATTTTTAGATACTTTTTAAAAATGTATTCAGTTCAGTGTTTACAGGATACATTCATAATTTAAATTATTATACTTTTGATTTTTGGGGCCAAACAATAATTGCTAGATCATTGGAATCATCTGTTACTATAAAAGGTTTTATGTGAGTCTATCTGTTACACCATTTTTATTCCCTATGCAGACCCACATCTTTTAAGCTATGCCATTTACATTTTCTCTGGGCATAGATCAATAGTTAAATTCATTCCACACATTTTTACTTTGTTTGCCAATTCTTTGCACTTTTTTGGCTAAAATGGGACAGACATTTACATTAGTGGCATATAAAAATCTAAGATGGCTGCTAAATCATGTACTTTTTTCAGTAACATTTTGCATAGGCAACACCAGGCTAACCTACAAGTAAAATCTAAGTTCAATTTTTTTCCAATTCATTACATTCACTTCTGGACAATGTTCTTTCAAAAGATATGAATCCACTTATTTTCTTTGATTTATAGGTGAAATAGTTTATGTTTGTATTAAAAAATAACTATACTTGGCATTAAATGACCATAAAGTTTGATATTCCTTTAAATGGTAATCATACAACTAGAACTGATCCCTAAAGACATCATCAGTGACAGTTACCACTATGCTTTCTTATCCTCCCAACACATATTTTGAAATTTAATCAAGCTTCTTTTTTTAAAAAAATATTGACACATCAAAAAAATACAAATAAATAGCAACTCTATACGTTTCTGAATCATTGTAACAACATTTTCAATGAATTTTATTCATTTTAATTCATTTTAATGGTACAATACTGTACATATATTCATATTCATTTCAAAAAGACTATTTATAACAAGGGGTGCAAGGAGTCATGAGATGGCAGAATTGACGTTTTCTCTATTCTATAAACTTTTTGATTTTCTTTGTATATATAAATATTTTTCTTGATTGAAAGAAACAAGTCTTTAGAGTCTATGGAATTGTCTACCTCTTTCTTGGTTTAATACCAATATTGAATTATTCTCTTACTGGAATACATTTTACCAGGAATAATTACGGGCTGCAAATTGATATTCATCATTTAGATTATTTTTTTTTAAGAAATTTTTGCAAATCAATTCAAAAGTTAGACTCTTTCTTCCAACCCCCAAAATAGCTATAAACATAACATTAAAAAAAAGAAACAATGGTTTTTGAAATTTTTAGTAATTATTTTTTTTATAATTCAAATAAGTAGTGCCTTCTTTAATATTATCATTTTTGAAATCTTAGTGTACATAATAACTTTTTTGATTTGACACTTTATATTTTTTAATCTTTTATAAATCATGTTTTTGATTTTAAATCTATTAAATGTAGCATAAAACTTAAAGCAGTTTGTTCAATCTTATTCATGATGAGAATTAGCTGTAAAAATCAAATATGTCTTCCATTAAAAATCCTGTTAGGATTTAGTTGCACTTTCTTCAATTTCTTAGAAATTTCTAAACCATGTTATAGTCACTTTAAAAAATGATTTTAAAAAGAAAGCTGCTGCCATATTAGAAAAATCATAAATTGATATATATTAAATAATGTCGTGGGTAGAATTTTATAGTTCATACTCACTCTGAAATTTTTCCACATTTTTGTGTGGAATTTGAAATTGAAGTTTCTTATTTTATTTATTTATAACATTCAATCACTAGCAGCATAGCCTGACACTGCCCATGCATCTCAGTAAAATTTTAGTAGTAGAAGTTAGAGAATTAGGTTGAGAGTGATTTAGCAGCCATCTTCTATTTTTGCATGAATCTAATGTCTGTCCCATTTTGGCGCAAGATGTCCACAAATTTGGCTAACCTGGGGTGATAAAAGTATGTGTTGACTTGATATAACTATCCATCATGTGCCTCACCGAAAAAGCCTTTTGTAGTCATAGATTATTAAATTCAAATAAATTGTTGAATTTTTGCACAGTTTTTAAATTGATGTCTTCTAAAGTAGTGATATTTTATCTGTGTATTTAATTTCATGATATTTTTCAGACTTACAACAAATATCTTATAAAAATTCAATAAAGTTTTTATAAAATAACAGATTTATCTTATAAATGTGAATTTACAAATATATAAATTTTGAAATCAAATCGATTTTTTTGTTTAAGTGGAGAATGCTCGATATAAGTGATAGAACATGTTTAAATTTAAAATTGATTAGTGTGCAAAAAGTCAATGACATTTTGGGATTGTCACTTTCTTTATTATGCATCAATTACATTCTAATGATTAAAAATCACAGTACAATTAAAAATCAGAAAAAAGTCATTAATTGTCTATGTTAATCAATTTTATATATATACCCGATTAAATTATATATAGACAGACACACACATACAGATTAATAATTAAGACTTATCCTAAAATTTCATTGAATTATGATGAATTATAATCTCTTTGCAATAAAATTTATCATTTCCTTTTTATTTTTGCTTTTTATTGTTTTTATAAAGAAAATAATGTAAATTTTCAAAAAAAAAAATGTTTTATGTAAAGTAGAAAATAAATCATTCTTTTTATAAATTATTTCTTCGTTAAACTTTTTGTTAATGACTCCTACATAAATTTCTTTGTAGTTCACTTGCTTACTGAATGTTTGTAATTTGAATCAATTATAAGGCTATACAAAATAGTAATTTTATAATATTTTAAATTTATAAGCCAGACTATAGATGAGTTTGTTATCTTAACATTATTTCCATGTTTTTATATACATTGTAAAGGTGATGATATATTTGTTGGTCTGACTGACTATATAATACAGGCTACTTAACTACTGCTTCATCATTAACCTGAATTGTTTGGAGACTCAAAAGTTTAAATTATTTAACAAAAGAATAAGAAAACAATCATGAAATAAATGAAAAAACAAACTATTTATATCTTATAGAATAAAGGCTGTATTACATAATAATATGATTGTATTATGGTCAGGCATATCAAGATAGTTTTTGTAATAAATGATGTCAACCTGAAAACCTCAAATGAAGATCAAATTAAATTTAAAAAACAAAAACGAAACTTATTAACATTTTAACAATATAATTTTATTTTTTTTTTACTTTTTAATGGTGATAGTGATTTTCTGCTTAGGTACTGAAATATAAATCTAACTTTAAACTGTTTATATCACATTAATCATCTATCTCTTTGAAGAAAATAGATATAATAACTGAAAAGTTTGTTATTTTCTTAATAGCTTTTTTCTTCTTCTTCTTTGAGTGATATTTCTAGATTTGGCACCCCAGACCAAGTTTCTTTTTTTTTTTTAAGCTAACATTTATTTCTACTTCTTGTTGTTTCTTTCAATGTACATTATGAAAAATAAAATATCTCAAACAAATTATTTGATGAAAATTCTATTTCACCAAATGTTGATGTAACTATTGCTCTTCAAATATTATTTAAGTAACAAATGTAAATAAATGTGATCTATTGTTTTTGCAATTCTTTTTTGAATAAACTTCTATTGATCACATAAAAGTATAAACAGGACTTGTGTTTCAAGAATAAAAAACAAAAGGTGATCCCATAGCCAAAGGCCCCTTTTGTTGATTTACGAAGTACATGGTTTTCATACAGAAAGTCAACATCTCCATCAGATTAACTATTAGGACACACGTGTGTTCTTATAACAAGGAGTTTGCTGCCAGCCTATTCTGTTTCACTGGGGTTATGATTATGAATAGACTTACAGCATCTAAGCTTACTATTTCATTGCAGTGGAAGGGAGCATTACTAATCTTTTCCATGGAGTGAGCAGAGTTCATGACATACAATGTTATTGGGGTGGCTAATTCTACAAAAAAAAAATAGTTCAATGTATGGTATGCTAACTTAGGGGCTTAGTGGAATGCTATCCTAATGCTTCAATTTTGGGAACAGATTGTTCTCATTCTCTTAGCCACTACATGGCTCTAGTATTTATCAGTGATGAGTATTCTTAGTTCTGTTTGTAATTGAGATTGAACCCACAACCTTCATTGTCATTTAGAATTTGTTTAATTATTTAATCAAATACATATAACAACTGAACTATATGACTAGTAGGTTTAATCCTGACTGCAAGCTAAAGTAACTAAGAATACCTAACACTAAGAATACCTAACACTAGTATTTGGTTTAAGTAACAGTTTTTAATGAAATTATGAGGAAAACTTAATACAGGCCATTGACTGTCTACTCAATACATGTTAATACAAAGATTCCATCTTTTTGTAATCACAAATTGTTTTATGACTTTCCTGAGTTAATATTGTTGTAAGAAAGGTTTTCTCTGTAAAATCTTTCAGAAATTTGTATAATTTTCATCAACCACATTAAAACATATTGATCAATGAAAAAATGTAAAAAAAAAAAATATATATAAATTCTTTTTAATCAAAGATTTAAACAAACCCCCAAATTAATTTCCTTCTTTTAATTTTCATGTAACATTCATAATCCATTCATTTCTGAAATTCCATCTTTGAAACAACCTTAAGATACCAACTTTTATTTTAAAAAAAATGTTTAGAAAAGCATAGTTTGTGCTATATCGGATTTAATTTGATGCTGATTCCTAACTAGTCAGATACGGGCACTTTTTGCTGAATAAGTTGCAATGGATGAACAAAAGGTCATTTGGCAATGTGGATCCTGGTGTAACTATTCCTATTTTAGATTTTAACTTTTCCTTCCCATTCATCTTTTATTTTTTCTTTCTTATTTTATTAGATGACTTTCTATGGGTGGGAATAAAAAATATTTACCAAATTCAATAACATATACTCTCTCCAGTTATGGATTGAATTGTGAATCTGGTGTTTTTAATAAAAACTGTGTTGACAAAAGAATGTTCATTAACAAATGATTGTTCTTGGCCTTAAATGACTGAAACAGTTGATATGTCATAATAACAAATAAATAAACAACAAAATAGGAAATAACCAGATGGCATTTGATTTTGCATACAACTCGGTTGTTTTTCCTAAAATGATTTATTGTTATTGATGTTTTTTATCTTCCCTTTCATTGTTTTCATTAAGTTTTAGATCAAAACTGACCAATAGTTTGACCAAGTTTTAGTCAGACCAATCCTAGCACAAAGCCACTCCTATCAAATGCCCTAATATATTGCATAATTGCATGGTGTCAACATGTCAATCGAGATTTGTCAAACTATTGCAATCATGCAGTCAAAAATAATGTTAAATGTACTGAGCAAGGGGATGTGTTAAGATTAAATTAGTAATAAAAGAAAAAGTCTTAACAGCAGCAAGGAAGACTGATGAATTGTGGCTGAAACCATGTGACATCCGGTGGTCTGGACATATGTATATAAGGCAACATGCTCTTAGCATTTGTAGTCAGTAATAAACAGGAATTTAGTAAGTATTGAATACCGATTTTGGATGTAACAATAAATGAGTTAATCTCTATTTCTCTGCATATCTATTCCTTTTACAATACAGCACCTACTGTGAGAGACTGTAAATATTGTTGAATTGTACAATCAATTAAATATTATTTTTCATAATAGAAATTAATCCTAGTTTTATATCAGATTGAAATAAAAATTCTAATGTTAAAACAAGCATAAACACAAAAGTTTGTTTGAGTATCAAAATTAAAGTGGCTTCACACTTTCCCTTGATGTTTATGCTTATCTCCAGGCAAATATACACCATCAAGGTTTTGTATACAGACTGGCTTGTTTGCATTAATCCTGTCTTGATTGGATCTGTTACCATTTAAGATTAATTTCTTTTTCTTTTTTAAAAATTTTTATTTTTTTTATTTTTATAAAATCCTAAAATTAGGACTCCTTTGTTTACTACAAAGACTTGGATCACAATAGAAATTTAATATAAAACTGATCTCTCACGATTATGGTACCATGGTAGATTTTAATATTTAGTATTTTTATAAATAATAATAGGAAATACAAGCGAATTTTAGTTTGCTATATTCAAACATGAGAATCTGTTTTTGTTATTATAATTTCTGACATATTTACAAAAACCCTTAAAACAAGGCGAGAATTAAATTGTAGCAGGAATAAATTTAAATGAAATTATGCAAATCAGTTTAAATCCTTAAAATTATTTTTAGAAGAAAAAACAAGATTTTATGTGAAATGAAAATGGTGTAATAATCTAAATTTATTTTTGATTCTTCCAGAATTACTGCATGTTGGATTAATCCCCTTAAGCATTCACTTCATATAAATACAATAAGCAGTGAGTTTCCAGATCATATTAGTTATCGCCAAAGGTAATGCAAAAATTATAAGAGTATAATTAATCATAAAGATATTAATAAATTCTGAATGTATTTATCGAGTAGTGGTGTTAAACTGCATATAATAGGCAGCATTTGGCACATTTGTGTATACTTCTTTCTTCAGGAAGTCTTGGTAAGCCTTTTGTTCCTGTGCAAGCCTTCTATTCTCATCAGATAGCCTCTTCTTACTATCCCTTTGAAAGCGATCGAGTTCTCGTTCAATTAACATTCCTGACTTTGCTTGGGCAAGTCTCTGTCTGTCCCATTCATCTTGAAGTTTTTTATCTTCTTCTTGCCTCCTCTGCAAAAAAAAAATCAATCTAAATTCTAAAATTCCTTATATCATAAATCTATAAAATCTATAAATTTATAACAGAAATTATAAAAACATTTCTATCAAGAATGTCATATTTAAAATCTGCTTCATAATAAGTTGAAAGAATTGATAAATAAATCTGTTTTTATCCTTTATTAATTATCTGGGAATATTTATTGACTCGATCACATAAAAATTAACAAAATTCTAACTTATTGTTGAATATTGGACTGAGTGACATTAATTTACAGATTTCTGCCAGGAACCAACAGAAAAGTGCTAAGCATATAAAGTAAACAGGAAGTAGCTTTTTCGATTTGGAAAAATATATGTATTTAATCAAAGCAGAATTCAACTGTATGATAGTTCAGGGCTCTACTGACAAATTTAATTTTAGTTGACCTTTGACAACTAAGTATTTTCATTTACTAGCCAAATAGAAAACTTACTAGCCAAACCCATCAAATGTTATTTCACTTTAATCTTATGAATA
>JAYKTE010045832.1:0-14912 GCA_036873565.1 Xipholeptos notoides
TCCCCGACGGGACTCCACCCGTCGCGCGCCCAACGTGGGGCCCTCTCATCTCACAACGACCACGACCGGTCCAGTCCCCTCTCGTGCCACTCAGGTTCTGCCGTTCGTCGCCTTTTTTCTCCCCTTAACACCGGCGTTCTCACTCCTCGCTCGAGATCCGGTGTTCCCTGAATATCGTCTCCCTCCCCTGTCTCTTCCGACCAGAACGACCGTCAAATATTTAACACCACAAAAACAATTTTTATAATAATTAATTAGGAGATAAAAAAAGACAATTATAAAATGTACATTAACTGAAACTACCATATTGTAACTAAAGCAGCAAATTATTAAGTTGCTTCCTTCACACATACATTTTTAAGAAATGAATTATGAAATTAGTTTGTTAATCATGTCTAATTGAGGTCCTTTAAACTACTCAAACTTATTTGATTAGTTGAATTCTCAAGTCTAAAATTACACCAAAAAACAACATTAGCAAAATGTTAGACACAAAGTGAATAATTGGTCATCAACTAAAAATTTCCTGGCTAAAATACTGCCTGTAGGAATAAGGGAAATAGAAATTAACCAGATAGACAGAATGTGTTGAATTTATAAGTATATTCACTAAAACTAACTAGGAATAAAAATAAAAAGTGATTTTTTATTCAAACATTCATATAGATTGTGGATGTTATTGTTGCATTGCTGCAATGTAGCAGAAATATTAAAATAGAAGTTAAAAAAATGAATAATAATGAAAATTATTATTCAAAATCTTTGGACCTCTATTTTTCTTTGTTACATTCACAAAATTTCAACCAATGTGCCCTTTAGCCTTCTACAAGTATTACTCACAATTGGGAACCATCATATTCAATAGTAAAAAAGGATCTGTGTATAATTACATTGTTATTGAGATTTAATTTACAGCATTTTTGCTTTTAATTGGCTTTATGGCAAGTTGTAAGTGAAAACAATATAATAATTCATTGTCATTTGAAAAAGTCCATGGTTATATATCTCAATAATAAAAACCCTATCAACATATATCAATTACAGTCAATATAATATACTGAGATTTTCTACGTTGTAACTATGAAATATATCTGACCATTCTTCAATAATGTTAAAAACGGACTAAACTGCAACAAAATAATCACTATAATTCTGTTTGTCTCTCCATTAAACAGCGATGGAGAATAACTGAGTGAGTTTTAGTTTTACTCAAAGGGTAATAGGGCTCACTACTTTCTATTTTCAAACATTGTTACACTGGATAAAAAGTAAAAAGCATTGATAGAAGAAAGGCTGGATTATTTTTTTTCTCACCTGGGACAGAATTTAGACAGAAAGTCCTTAGAGCAATAAATACTCTGCCTCCCTTCTCGAATGTCTATAGAATAATACGCATAACTTAATGATAAACAAGCTACATGCAAAATTATAAGAGATTTTTCGGTAACTACTTCTTTCACACGAAAATAAATGCGTCTACTAATTCAAGTTCATTCATTACTGAAAGTGACCATTAAGAGTTCTGCCATCCAAACTTAAAAAGGTTTGGTTAAAATCTTTAAACATACAAAGTAAAAAAAAAAAAGTGGCAGTAGTGGCATGGCATGGTATTACTGACTGGTGTGTATTTAGAAATTTGTTAAAAAATAAAAATGTTGAAATTCCAACAAAAACTTTTAACTAAACAAACCGCTACTGCTCTCTGCTCATTCATTACATAGCAGGCAGAGCTGCTGCATGTGATTTTTAATCTATATGCAAAAATTTTCTGTTATCATTTGGTTTTAACATTTTCAATTTTCTTAAATTACATTTAAAACCCTAGGAGTGTGTGTTGGTGTGTGGTGTATGTGATGCTGTTGCTAAGGCGTGGAAACACACAACAGAATTTTGTAAATTGAACTGTGCACAAGCAGTGCACTGCACCACTACTGCACCACACACACAAATTTTTTGACTACGGATAAAATACAGTAGAGAGAGGGGGGAATAAATATCGAGAAAAAAACACATTGAAAAAACACCAAATAAACGATGAAGCTTAAATAATTAATCAAACTCTAAAAATCCAATTTCATTTTGAGTGCTTTCTTTATATATAAAAAAAAAAAAACACCAATGACAACACATAATAATATCATTCTCTCAATACTAACAGTAACACCAGTCCAGTCAACCCACCCATGGTCCTCTCTAAGTAGTAACTTTTAGTTGATTCAGTTATGGTAATTAGTCAATTATTACTGATTTATTTGAGTGATGATGAGATGAGCTAGAAAAAGTTTTCGAAAAGACAGTCAAAAGATTCTTTTCTATTTAGAGAAGAGTTTCAAGTTAATTATAATAGAAAACTTTAAGAGCACCAAATAATGGAATATTTTCAGCAAGAACAAATAATCCAAAAAATTTGATGATGCAGTGAGTATGCACTCACTGCACTGCACTGCAGTAACTAAAATTGCATTCATTGCTATGGGAACTCAACTCATATGTTTTAAAGTTCAAATAAGATTATAAAAAAGAAAAATAAGGGTACTTTACTTTGCTACAACTCCAATAATCTTGAGAACAAATAAACTATATTCTAGAAATGGGTGTCATTTCAATAGTAGCAATGCATGGTAGTATGGTCACTCATATGTCTTCAGTGGTAATTGTTAAGATCCATCATCAACCTATGGGTCAATAATTTTAATTTGGACGGCAACGAGAAGCTGCTACTGCAGGGCAGTCAGTGCAGCCACTGCAGCAGGGGGTAGTTAGTTCTCTCTGCCTTTACAAACTGCTATGTGCAGTCAGTGCGTGTTTGCGTGCATTATTTTGGAACAATTCCTTTTTTAGTTTAAAAAATAAAGAGAAAAATGTTAAACACACACTCACACACACACAAATGGCATTCTGTCAGAAAACTTAAGAGATTTCTTGTTACCTCCAAATTGAAAAACTATGGAATTGAAAATATTTCTAATGTGCGTCTGCGTCACGTGTTATTTCTGATTTAAAGAATATGGTAACGTTTAAGCGTCAAATCGTATAATTAGTAGAAAAAAAATTTTTCTTGTAGATTTTGGTGAACAGAACAAGAATCTGCTAAAAATTTTCGGGGTAACCCACTCCCACTACCTCACCACTAACCCAAACTATATCCCCCACACTTAATACTAATGATTTATTACAAAAATCATCAACCCCAACCACGACACGGGGTGTTGTGACTGTTGTATGTGCCTTAAGGATTTCATAGAGCATCATGTGAGTTATCTTTCTTTGTAATGTGACGCTCAAACTTTACTAATACCAAGAATACTACAAATGACTTTAATAAATACAAAATTTCTGTTCAAATTTTAAACCATTTTTTTCTTTCTCGGTAATGCTAAAAAAGCACACACACACACAAGAGCATTTCGAAGTTAAGTAACTGACACTAGTTGAAGTAGGAGAATGACTGGAACTGAACTGAACTGGACGAAAACGACTCAAAACTGGTCTCGTCTTACGTTAGTTCTGGAAACGAAAGAGTGACTGAACTGAATGAAAATCCCCTATTGGTGATTACGAAGAAGTGTAAGTAATTAATTTTTTCTATTATAGGTAAGTCAAAATGCGACGAATTTGAAATAATACAGGGGAAAAGGGGAAAATTAACACCAAGCAATTTATGTAAATAAATTGTGACAAATTCATGCACTTTAATGGCCGCCAAATGACTGTGTCGTGTCGTACGTGTCGTCGTACATAACATAAGAAAATAACTGAAAGAAACTGGATTATCATGAAAACGGAAAATTTACGACGGATTTAAATATCATATTCGTTTTTAGCACACCCTAAAAAAACAAATTAGAGTGCTCAGTCAGTGGTGTTTGTGTTCTTGCCAATTTGGCAAAAGTAAGTACAAAATTACCAAAAAGACTTGAAAAAATTGTAAATTAACAAAAATAGAAAATTCCAGATTTCAGTCTGCATACGTGGTAGTCGTTCGTTCGTTGTATTTGTATAATTTTGGTTGAACCGAGCCAATACTTGAGAAATGGAAGGAAAGAATTATTCTAAAGTAAAAATTTTGTAATCTCACAATACTTCTTCCTCTTCACTTGTTAATGCAACCAGTTTTAGGAATCTTAAATAAATAAAACAACTTCCTTTTTTTTTTCAAATCTGGGGCTAATTAATGAAATAAAATATTATGATGGCACAATAAATACATTTAAAATCGCACCACACGATTAATATCCTGTCATCATTGCCATAAAATAAGCCAAGATAAGAGACATATTCGTATTAAAAAGTGAAAAAGAGTTCGTTGCAAAAAGAGTTTAATTTGTGAGTGAATATATTGCACACACTACTCACACAGAGTTTAGAGTTACATAAAAAGAAGAAAATTCAAAGAAAAAGACCTTTAAAAAATGGGCGGGGCTCGAGGAAGGGCTGCCGGCCCGGCTGCGGGCTGCTATAATGGTTTCAAAGTAAAAACAATATCGAGGCGGGCGGGCGGTTTCAATAACTAAAAAACATATTTGCTAATGCTAAGAACTATTTAGAAGTTTTAATAATTTACCAATCCGACCAAAAACCACCATGTTTTCATTATTTTTTTAATGTGCCTTGCTTAGAATAAGAAATAAATTGACTTCTAAAATGAAAAACAAAAGCTAGAAACAACTTAGAATTTTTTTAGTAAAACGAAATGAGGTTTGCCACTAGCATTTATGGAAGGAGTCATGGTAACGAAAATTACTTAACCTTTCGTTTTAACAGCAGCAGTAAAGTAAGTAGTAGCATTTAGTCTCTGCCTAAACTACAAGTTATGTTTGCTAAAGAGGGAATTCTTCAAATTAAGAACGTGTAGAAATAAAGATATTTGCTGCGTTTATTCGTTATAAGAAATAAATTCTAAAGTAATAATCTTTAAAGCCAGTATTTGCATCAAGGGAAAATAATCCATCTATTTGAGAAAATAGTTGGAGCAATTAATTTTTTTTTTTTAAATTTGTTGCGTCCTTTTTTCTTTAATTGTCAGTAAAATTTAAAATTCCATTTCTTGGGCTAGAAATATTTCTTAAAACAAAATTTAAGCAAAAAAAACAAATTTCAAGTGAAAAAAAAAAAAACGTGTAATTTGATGCAACAGCAACAGTAACACGCACAACACTCACAACAGTTACTTTTTTCCTACGAACAAAAATAATGTTCTAATTTTAAAACAAAGGAAACCAAAAATAAGCCAATGTTTTTTCTTTATTTTTATTAATTTGTGAATACCACTCAAAAAAAATTTATTGTCACAACTTTTTTCTTGGATTTAAAAAAAAAAATACACACCCTACCCATATATGATTTTAGGAAATAATTTTTTTTTGCCTCACCATTTGTCTTAAGTAAAAATAAATTAATTGAACCAAACAATAATAAACTTTAAGCTATAATTTGGTTGATTATTTTTATTCTATTAGAAAGAAAAAGGAACACTAAACACCCAATAAAAGTTTTACAGTAAAATTTGGTAGAAAAAACATTCTTTGTACGGAATCCTGACCTTAATAATTCAGAGAACAGAACAGAACAGAACTTAACTTCTTCCATTCTACAATTTGCAATCAAATTAAGTTGTAAATATATGTATATGATATAGGTTAGGTTTATACGAGATTTTTTAGTTGTTTCTGAAATTATGATTTTTTTTTAATTCTGAATAAAACAAAAAAACCCATTAAAGTGGGGGGGAAAACTCTTTGCTAGACGAAAAAGTTAAGAAAATCCGCATTGAAGCAAAGAATGGGGCAGGGGCAGTAGTGGGTGTGTTGAATCACGTGATCACTTTTATCGCAGACGATCCAAAAGATTAAAAAAAAAACATTTATTACTGAATAATAAATTTAAAAAATAATTACCCCTTTGTAGATAATTGTTGACTTTTTCTTTTTTTGACACAACATGCAAAAATAAATTATCTTCTAGAAGCATAAATAATTGTTTGTACTCTCTTTAAATAATATTCAATTTAGAAAATAATGCGGCTGCGACATTTTCGGCAGAAAAATTAACATATCATCCGATGGAAACGTAGACAAAATCATTATTTAAATGATGCTGGCTGAATTATTAAAAATCGATACGAATGGGGGATATCAGAAATATTTCTATTCCTGAATATTAATATAAATTCAAAACGGCCCTTTTTCCTGCGCAGTGAAAAAAAGAAGCACTTGAACGTCATTCGAGGGATTTTTAGGGAAGGGGACGAACAGACATTCCAGAGAAGAAAAATAAGGAATTTAAAATATGTGAACTTAAGGCTTTCAGGGAGAAGACACAAAAATGGAATTAATCATTAAAATTAGCTCACAATTCTTGGTTTTTGACACCAGGTTTTTAGATTAAATTTAACAAAAAAAAAGACCAAAAAACTATTTTCTTAAAACAAGAAAAATAAAGGGTGACCACCAACTGATGATCTCATGGATGGCGCTAATTTTATGGCGGTGAGTAGTGAGAGAGAGTGCACACACTGACTGCAGTGTTGACTGTTGCGGTCTCATTTAAAAAATCAGCTAATTTCACAAGCATTAAGCCCAAATGAATCCATATCGATAAAACAATTTCAAAATCGAAACTTTATTACCATAAAAAGCTCGCCATCAAGATAGAAGGGAGAAAATTTATCCACAAGAAGAATTAGCGTGAAAAGAATCCGACTTTATCCACACCCACCCATCATCACGCACACTTAGGAGTAGTAGTAGGTCTTTCTTTTTTATATATGGTTTGTTTGTGCATACAATTAAAATCCTTTTTTCGTTTTAAAAAATGTGCATCATCATCACCAGACAAATAAAGTGGGGTCCCTAACTGATAAATGATAGCTTATTCGCAAGCAATGGTTTTTTCGGCAATTATTAGTGGTAGTGAGTGAGTGCGGTTGGTTGGGGGGTGGTGGTGGTGTTGTTGACTGTTAGGGTCCTTTCTCTCTCTTTCTTAAAATAAAATCGCTATTTCAGTAGAATGTTGACGAAAAACGATGAAATTATTTAATTTTAAAATACCTATGTCAGCACACACAACAGACTTTACAAAATTCAAAATTATTTATTAATAAAATTGGCTCAGCCTAAATAATTTCTCTTATAAGCCTTAGTTTGCATGAAAAGAAAAAATACCCTTTTCTTTAAATTGCAATCATTACTGTTCGCAAAAATAAATAAGTAAAATAGGGTCTAAGGGCCAGAGGAGTGAGTGGAGTGAGTGAGTCAGCCAGGACCACGTCCAGGACCACCAACTGATGATCTTAGCGCTTTATTTGTGGTTAAAACGACCGGTAATCTAATATTAAGCTTACTAAAAAAATAAAATCGATGTTTTCTTTTCTCTAAAAGACAGAAAATAAATCAAATGATTATCGATGCAATTTTTGAAAAAATTGAGTTTTAGATGGTCATAACTAAGATTAGAAGGAACATAATTCTATGTGCATAGAGAAAATTTTTCAATATTGAAGAAAAATTAAAGAATGATCGATAATTGAAACAATTGTGGATTTTACAAAAAAAGATAATTCAAGTATCTCAATTAAGAAATTCCTAGCATATCTTGAGATCAACAACCGAAATTCTTTTTTAATCGAAAAATCCCCAAAAATAAGTAGTTAACTTTTTTTTTTAATGCAATAACTTTATTTCATTTTGAAGTTTTTTATCTAAAAATATTTAAGACAAAAGCATTTCAACAAAAAAACGTAAAATCTACAATTATTTTTAATAGAAAAAAATCACCCGTCAAAATAAAACTAACGGGTCTTTATTTTATTTTTCTCTCTCGCGTTTACTTCTATCTTCAATGTCGAATAATTTCGGCATAGTCACAAAAACCACAACCACACCCTTTATTTTTATTGCTTACCTGAGTTTGTATTTTTTCCCCTTATTTTGATTTAGATGCGACTATACAGGATATAATATGTTAATTAGAAAGACTAATAAACAATAATTATCAAATGAAATATAACTTACCAAGATGTAAATTCCTGGCTGGCGTAAACCACCGTATCCAGATGTGGAAACACTCACACTGACAGTAGCCTGGGCTGACCTAGATTTAATGGCTGCCAATAACATATGCAAATAGCTCTGTGTGTGCCTTATGCGATTACAAGCAGTTTCACTCCCTCCAATATACAAGCCCGTCAATTTCAATGCAATATGTTTTTAACCCCCAACAACGACTAAAATTATTCTCATACGACAGAAAAAAAGTCAATCTAATAATTTTCTGCTGGATTTGCTTTCAAACCAAGTACTAATTTTTCCATGAGATAATTTATGGGATTTACCGCAGGGAGGAGTTTTTACTGACTCTTATACCGGCATTTTTATTTTATTTTATTCTATTTTTTTATTCATTTTTTGCAAGGTGACATCAGACAGAGGATCAATAAATACAAAAAGAGACATTAGAAATAATACATACTTTGATAATAATAAATCTTTACAGTGTTTCTTTTGTATTTTTTAAATTATTTAATTTTTGACTAATCAGCAAATTAATGGGGTACAAATTTGAAATAGTTTTATCATCATTATCATCGTCATGATCATTTTGAATAAAAATGCCGACCACCAGTAGTTGCAGCCAGTCAGTCAGTCACTCAGTCAGTCGCTATGTTTCTACAGTTAGTTGACTTCTGGTTTATACAAAGAAGCAAGCAAGCACATGTATTGTTTAAGCATGCAGCAGGCTGCCCTGGTTGCACTCACTGTGCAGGCACAGGCAGACAGCGGCAGAACAGAATAATTTGAATGATACAAACGAATAATAAATTCATTATTTTCTTCAAAGAGATTAAAAGGAGAAAAAAAATGTCACATGGTCTTTTAAGTAAGTGGTAGCAGACGATAATCAAGTACAAATTTTTATTTCAGAACTAACTTCCATGACCCGTCGTTCTGCCGCGGACGCGGACATGCTGTTAATAGAGTTTGGTCAGGTCTGCTATAAAAAAATATTTTTTCGTACTTACCTATACAATTCATAAAATGTTTTTATACACGGGTTGCAAGCTCAAACCTTAAACACGACACTTACCTTGAGAAAGATATGAATCCTGAATCCTCTTATTTTCCCAGCTATAAGTCTCAAGAAGCACAACTATCCACACAACACAACCTGTTGGGAAAAAATATGTTTATCAAAAATGATAGTTACCAAAAAGGCAGTTAAACAAACTTAATCAACCAAACAAAATATTTAAATCTATTAAATTGTTCTTATACATTTTCTATGTGATTTTAACTGAGTGATTTTTTTTATGGTAGTTTTTCTCAGTATCTCAGATCATATAAAAATCCATTTATTTACTAGAGTTTAGTTGTACATGTAAAACTACAAATTTCTAAATTGAAAGCATTCATATTTATTTGAGAATTTTATTGTGATGAGGTTTCTCATAATTCAGTAATCTTTATTAGCGGACTGTTGTCCTCCTCTTGGATTAGGTGTTATTACACTACGTTTCAGCCAACTGTCCCTCTGGCCTTTGTCAGGTGGTTAACCGCGACCTCAGATAGGAATTTTGAGTCTTGTAACCGCATCTCCAGCAATCACTGCCATCCATAGTTGTTGTCTATGACACCACGTTTTTGAACAAGATAAACAACAACTATGGATGGCAGTGATTGCTGGGGATGCAGTTACAAGACTCAAAATTCCTATCCGTGGTCGCGGTTAACCACCTGACGAAGGCCAGAGGGATAGTTGGCCGAAACGTAGTGTAATAACACCTAATCCAAGATGAGGACAATAGTCCGCTAATAAAAGATTGCTAAAGAAGAAATATAAAAAAATAATACCGTTGATGACAGGGATTACAATTACAGTTATGTAACCGGATAGAGGCTACCCAACGTGGCTACATGGAGGAAGTAAAGATCCAATTTTTTTTACTGATAGGTTTCTCATGAGTAAAATCTCACTAGAGGGGTAATTTGTTCCTATCTAATTATTACTTGTGTCGCACATACAAGCACTAGTGTATTAATATATTTTTTGTGTTTTAAGGCATATCAACCATTTTTTAAGTCATTTAATGCTGAGAAAATCATTTTTGGTAAACTTTTTTTTTTTTACATAGATATTTCGTTAATAACACACTATGCACTATTTGACCCATAGCTGGAGGGAATGTGGGGATTCATACCTTTCTCAAGGGTATTAGTCGAAATATGAACGCAAATGGAATGACTGGGATTCGAACTCGCGTCCTACGATTCCGAGGTCCGACTACCTACCCAAATCGACTTCCCCTCTACCTATTGAATGTATGCCAATATAAAATTCGTTTTTTTATCACTCGCTATAAAGTGAAAGGAAAGACGAACTTATTAAGATTGTGTTTTTTCTTTTTCTTCAAATAAGTGTTTGATTAAGAACCGAACAAAACGATAACGGATCTTAACACGAATAACAGTTCAGAAAGAAAAATATTTTAATTTCTTTTCAATTTTCTGCTTTTATCTTTTTTTCTTTATTTATAATGTTCTTGTTAATCAGTATAAATTTATATAAATTACTGGTTTTCTTCCACTTATTATTAAAATGGTTGATATGCCGTAAAACACAGACAAACTCAAACTCCACTTATTATTCACGACTTTTCTCTTTTTTAATTCCTCTTTGGGCAACTAAAAAAATGTCTGCATCTAACAAAGACATAAAAATTACTTGACATTTCAAAAAGTGACTTATTTGTTTACAAACAGATTTACCAAAAATTGAAGCAACTGATTTACAAACTAGTTAGATTAATACAACATATCTGGTTCCTCTACACCTTTCGTTGGAAAAGATTTTATAAATAAAAATATGCTATGTATCAACTCCACTGTCTAACAGAAATGGAGTTACCTTAATAATTATTGTTATTAGGGAAAACTTACTCACCTAATAAATATATTACATGTATACTGCTGATTGACCTATAGTATCTATAGTACCTATAGAACTTGATAGATCAATCTAAGCAGCCGATTTTTTTTATATCTTAAGAGCGTAGCCTCGTTTTGAATATGAAGACATCACCTACTCTCAAGAACTAAAGACTAGAGACTAATTATTGTGCAAGATTAAATTTTCAGGTCATGACTGCATAAGTTGAGTCATCATAAATATGCAATTTGCAATTCCCTCTGATACATTCGGAGGCATTACTTTGGGTACGATATTAAACATAAAATATATCGTGCAAGTGTCGGCAAAGAAAAGATAGATTTGAATTTCTCCAGTTAATGTTTAATGTTGAACCATTTCATTATGGTTATCTAAAGTAAAAAATAATAATTTTATATTATTAGAAAATGTACAAATTGGTTGGATTTGAATAAAACATGAATGAAAATTAAATTGTACAAAATTAAGCTTTTATAGTAATTAATTTATGTGAATTAATACTTCTCCAGTTCAGTCTCATATAAATCTTGGTTGCTACAGATGGCTTTAGCTCGGTGTTGGAGTCATCGTACGATACCTTTCTTCATATTGTATGAATGGTGGAGTCAAAGTTTAGGTACCGTCCAGAGAAGGTTGGCTTTCGATACACTGAATCCATGCTCTGTGCGCGTTATTAGCACATCCAGGAAGGGCAATTTATTATCTGAATTGATGGACGAATCGAGGTCATGTGATCTAGTAAGGATTGCACGTCTTCCTAGCAGAGACAGAGCACAAAAGTGTCATCTACATATCTGAGCCACATTGACAGCTTTAGTGGAATTAATCCTAATGCCATTTCCTCAAAGTATTCCTTATAGATATTTGCCTGTACCGGTGGCCCGATAAGAAAGACGTGCAATCCATACTAGATCACATGAACTCAATTCGTCCATCAAAACGAATGAACTAAAGAAAGAAAAGGAAAATAAAAGTATTAATGAAAAAAAGAAATTTAAATTTCTTTGGCTTTACCATTCTAAGAATTGTTTTCTTTCTTTTCTATGTCTCTGACAACCAAACAGGATACCAACAAAGCTTTGTTTGTTTCATAATACAAAACTTTGTCAGCGTATAATTTGCATAAAACACGAAATTAAAAACAATTGAAAATTAAAACAAAAAATAGTACCACATTTTTTGTTTATTTTTTTCATTTTGTTTCTGCAAATTTTTTTTTCTTTTTCTTATCCTTTCTTCTAGTTCCTTTTTTTTAACAATCAAGTCTTTCACGTGATATTATAAAAGAATTAAGATTTAAAATATATATATACGAATTATAATGGCGGATTTAATTATTTCTTTTTTTAAGTTTGGGCAAGTTTTGGGGTTTCTTGTTTGTTTTTCTTGATTTTTTTTTTGTAATTTTATAGATCATTTTGTCCAGGGGACTTTTTCAATTTTCATTTTGTAACAATGTTTTATCTTCCGGTTCCTTCTTCCTTAATTTCACAATAGAATCGGATTTCTGTTTGTTTTGACTCATTTGAAAATACGAAATTATTTAGATAATAATAATAATAATAATTATATATATATATATATATATATATATATATACACTAGTGTTGGGATGATTCCTAAATTTTGTCCGATTCCTATACCTATTCCGATTCGTTTTCGCTTGGAAATGTAGCCACCAAGACGTTAAAGTTAAAAGATTTGACGTTTGTGGTCTCTAACAAACTACTCAGCTGATTGTGGGTCTAAGCACTTGCAATTTTAGGTATATGTTACTTGAGCACGGGGAAAACTTTCTAAATGGCTTAGAACTGGTAAAAGTAACTTCTAAGGGGTCAAAATGAGGGTCAAAGAATAACAGTGTTCATCGCATACCAGAACATATTAAAAAGTTTTATTATCTATATATTAATAGCATGTGCGTTCGTTTGTTTTTTTGTGTGTCACAACATTACCCCCTTTAACTTTAACTCTTTAACTTTTGAAAATCAATAAAATCAATCCCTACAAAAATTTTCAAAACAATTTTTGTTTTGATATTGACTATTTTATTTAATAAATAAAAAACGAGGTGGGTTGAGAGGAGGCAGTAAGTTTTTTTTTTAATTATGATGAAAATTCTAAAACAATTTCTAAGCAATCAATTCACAGTTTTTAACTATTTTTCAGGATTTGTTTAAATTTAAGAATGTTATTTTACATTCTGATATTTCAACTACTGTGAAATTTCCACAGCTTCTGCTTGTCATAATAAATGTGCCAAGATGTCCGAACAAACTGTATGACATATTTATTTGAAAAACATTTGTAAGACACAGTTTAAAACAATATAAAGTATTAGTAGGAAAACAAACTTGATTCTATTGATGCGTAGATAAGAAAACTTGGGATTTCATTGTATAATGATATTAAAATCAGCCAACTATTTCGAATACTTAATGCTACTGTTACATTCGCCAAACTTATTAGAACTTAGAATTTCTGATTTAGTTTAGGTTGGTCGGTTTGTTGGTATTTTACGGCATATCAATATTTTAGGTCATTTAATACCGAGAACAATCCTTTTGGTAAACGTTAGTTTTTGCTACACTATTTAGTTTAGTGAATGAAAAAAATTAACGATAATTATTCGAAATATTTCGTTATAATTCATATGATCACATGTTTTCTTACGAATGAATACATTGGCCTTCATAAAAAGAAAATCGAGTCTAAATATAGTTTTTAAAATATATTAAACATATTAAATCAGTTTATGATTATATAATGTTTTTCAAAACTACAAAACAATTAACAACCAAAAAACAGTTTCTATTTCGGAATTTGGAGCATAAATTTTAATTATTTCTTATTCAAATTATCAAGGCTTCTATTCTTATCATCATTATTATGATAATAATAAAGGGTTAGTTTCGCATTACCGAGAAACTTCCAAAACTCGATATGATGTGTTCAGTGTTCCCTGAATAAAACGAAAATGTTGTAAATATAACAATGATAATGGGAACAGTATTCCGAATAATTTCAATAATGATAATGTATATGGCGAAGCAAAGCGAAGAAAAAAGTTTACGTTATTAATAAGTTTTATTGTTGATTCTTATTTTTAAGGAAAGTCTCCATTAATAAAATAATGTTTGTCTAGAACAAATGAATTGACAGATCAGATCTTTGCCTTTAAAGAATAATTATATGACTGCATTCTTTCAGTTTTAAGTTGTTTGGTTCATTTATATATTTACTATTTCTTTTTAAGAGATTGACATTGTATAAGTCCACACGCTAAGGAAATAATAAAACATTGATCAATTTTATTTTGAAAAGAACCATTATGCTTTGACTCTTTTCAGTGGCAGACTAATTTCCCTTAGAACGGAAATTAACTGGTCATTACATTTGGCACATTTTAAAGTTTCCGAACTCATTATATTCTTTCTCTTATATTTTTATCGTGTTTTGCTTTGTTTATTTATGATGGAGCTACCATGAAAAATAATATAAACAAACAACATTTAAGTATACCAGCTGTAAATGTGCACTATTTAAACAAAAAAAAAGCTCTGTAACCAGAAATAAGTTCTCGTAAAACATACAATATACCGAAAGGAATTTACTCAGCTTATCTTATTTTGCCACTGATGCAAGATTTTGTGACTAGATATTTTGTGCAGAATCTGAAGTTGAATGTGCCTATCCAAAGCAGCAATCTGGAACGACCCCGTGGTCGGCCGGGCCCCAGGAGAACTATCCTGTAGAGTCTGCAGCAAACGATGTAAAACGGATGGGAGTATGTGTTACCAGATACGAACTAATTCTGATTCGGTCAAGTCGTGAGAGTTGACCTTCTTCTGTACCGAAGTAGCATTCACTATATACAAATGTATACACAAAAACACATATATATATGCATATATATATATGCATATATATATATATATATATATATGTGTGTGCGTGTGTGTGTGTGA
>JAYKTE010045943.1:0-14911 GCA_036873565.1 Xipholeptos notoides
GGTAAAATGGTTGTTCCAACGAAAGAAAAATGTATAGATAAAAAATGGCAAATCATCGGAGCCGTGAATGTTTGTAGGATAAAAAATGGTAAATAATCAGAGCCGTACACGGCTCCGATTATTTACCATTTTTATATATATATATATATATATATATAGGTTAAATATCATTACAAAGAGACAATTTTTTCCAAGAAATTTAACTTCCATTCAGTGAGAGAGCTTAACATGAAATAATTAGAGCAGACAAATGAAGGAAAATTAAAGGAAGAAACATAACTCCATCAAGATGCAGGAATAAATCTATTTCAAACATCATTTGTGACCGCTTCTAAATAAATTTTTTGCAACATCTTGATGTAATTGAAACTTTCTTCCTTTATATATATAGATATATATGTGTGTGTTTGCACACCCATACACACATGTGCATGCATCAAAAATGCAAACTCTTTTCATAAAAGTTTCATTCTTCTTTCTTTCATAAATCCTTTTCCTATTCATTTTTTTTTTCATATTTTATTAAATTATAATTTTCAATATTTCACCATTTTGTTGGTTACCAGAATACCCACATAATTAATTTGTTTACAGTAGTGAAACCTTCTGTAGAACAATTCACATTTTAGGAGAAAGTCAATAACAAAGTGTATTTCCAATTCTAACTACAAGTCTTCCCCATGAAAATAATCAGCTTGATTTCACTGTGATCTTCGATTTCTTGTAACCATTGAACATTTTTCCACGTCCTCTTATATTTGTGTCAAATCATCAAGTATAGAGCAGTAATTGAAATAGAAGTTTCTTGTCTTGTAAAAAACTTCTTCAGAAGCAGTAAGATGGCTTTAGAAGGTGCATAGAAATGAAACAATGTCATGCTGATGTGGGTTTAATAATTACAAGCTGTTTTAAGAATAAGGAAGATAACCCCAATGGTGGACTGCCAATAACAAGCTCTACTGAGGCCAATGTTGTGTGCATCAGGCAGGTGATAGAGTGCAATGGTAGGTTGATCGTTTGATGGATCACGAATGCAAAAGGCATGAACCGAGACAACGTCTTGGAAATTATCAATGAAAATTTGTTTGATCGAGAGAATATATAAAAATGATGTGAAAACTGTCAAATAGCGACCAAAACGATTGAAATATGTGTCAGAAGATCTTTGAAAGGAAACCAAACTTATTACTGAAAGTTATCGTAAGGATTAATCATGGATCTCTGAATAAAGTGAAGAGCAATTGTGATGGAGTAGATAATAAATGCTTAGACTTTGGAATTTTAATGCAGCATTCATTCAAATCAAAATTAAACTATTACATTTACTTTTATCTTAGAAATCCATAAGCCTTGGTGGATACAGCTCATGACCTTTAGTAAGTAAATAGTGTTTCTAGGTGGGGAAAATCTCTGAAAAAAAAAACCTTCAGCCTGATGGCTCTAATAGTGGGGTAACCATAGCACATAAATATGATTTTTTATCGCATCATTAACCTGTGCTTGACTGGATCAGTGATTATAAACATAACTGAGGGACCAAATACTCTTGCTTTTAGCAGAAGAATCAGACTATAAAGGCAGTCTTGACTAAACTAAACAGTCAGTCAAAAATCATGGTGATTACTTTCTTGAGTGTGAAGGGTATCATCCATTAAAAGTTCTTGCGACAGAGCCTGACTATCAGGAATCTTCAAGCATCTTTTTTTTTAGTTCTGTGTTCAAGAAAAAAGCCTGAAGGAGTTATGTCAGGTCAACTCATTACTGTTTCTCCCAAACAGAGTGCCTGCTTGAAATTCTCAGAGCGACTGATAGTTCCAAGGCAGAAAAGGCAAGCTAGACCAACTTCCCAATTCCCCTGGTTCTTGTGATTTCAGAGCCTGGCAGATTATCAAAAGAACAATTGATCTTAAAGGCATAAAGATATTAGAATGGCTATAGCAACTAAATCACGGAAGAATCTATCCATCTAGTAGTGCATGATCCTGAGGCAAAGAAAGTGAACATAATGTGTTTAGACTCCTGTCTGCAGAGTGTTCTGTTCTCTTAAAGCATAAAACTTGTACCAAAGATTTGAAATATTCCTTTAGCAACATCTCTGATTAGTTTTCTGATACACTATCTTCTCCAAATAAAAGTTTACAATGTAACTATTAATTCTAAATTATTTTGAAAACCCTTAAGCTATTTTCTATGATTTGTAAAATGTAGGATTTTTTTTTATTTGTTGCTTGAATTAATTCCAAATAATCTTTTGTTGTTGTTTCAATGAAATCTAGGACTTTCTTTTTCTCATGATCTTCTAAGTAAATTTCCAATTTTAATCGATATTCATATTACTATTCTTGACGCAGGTACTAATCTTCTTTGAAAAGCTAGTCAATTTTATTTGATAACTGTAATTTGAGAAGTGAAAGTGCAACCAATCCATCTAAGAGATTCTATTGATTCTCTACAGTGTCATAGAAGTAAAAGAAACAGTCTCTGTCTGTCAGTGTCAACATTATTCATCATAGTAAATTTTCTTTTAAAAAAACAACTATTCGTAATTTTCATTTATCAAACATATTCATTTGTTTCTTACATGAATGAATCAATCTATAATTGATTAGTATAATTAAAAACAAGAATTGGTCAGTTAGTACTTTGGAAATTATTAATTTGAATTTAATTTGATTCTATTTATTGATTAAATAAATATCATTTATTTTTTTTATGTCTACCTACCTACCTACCTATGGATAGGGGGAAAGAAGTGAGTGCACACCACAGCAGAGTACCTCACGTGAAAAATGAATTATCTAGTTTATTAAATTCATTTTAATTCAATTTTTTAAAGACTCTAAAATTTGTTTCGACGTCGGTCGGTTTGATCTATTTCTCTTTCGCCTGATTTTTTTTTTTTAAATTGATTTATCAATCATCATCCATCTGTTTGTTTCTCACCCACACCCACGCAACTTGTTAGCAATTTACTTTGGAGGCGGGAAGGAAGGAAAACACCTGATTGATTTGGGGGAATCTTTATTTTATTTATTTCATTATTAGTAAAACAAAAAATATCAATTCAAAATTCGCATCTTTTCTTTTCCTTTTTTTTTTGTTTGTTTGTTGTTTTCTGACAGCATTTCTTAGGTTTTTTAATAAAGTGAAAGTAGCAAGATTTCTTTCAATGGTGGATGTGATTATATTTGTGGGAGTTTTCCAAGTGCAATTATTGTGTAATTGTTGTGGTAGTCGAGGAGAGAAAGAAAGCCTCCTTGTGCCTAAAGAATTTCAATCAATTAATTTATTTATTGAGATCTTGAAAAGAAAAAAAAAAGATTGACTGGCCGTGGCTAGCATGGCACGGCAACAACAACAGGATGGAGTGAGTGCACAGCAGCAGCAGCAGCGGGGAGAGCAGGCACTGGTGGTAGTGGTGGTTGGTCTGGTCACTGCTAGGCATACGCAAACAACAACAGCGAGTTTGAGACGACAACGAGACAAGAACTAAAAAGCCAACTACATGGAAACACAAGCACGTTCCCTCTCTGGGTGGGTTTTTCTTCTTCTTTGCCCATATCACCCAACAATCTGGGAATTGTTTGAAAGTAGAATGGAATATAGCACACACACTACTACTCGCACTCGCTCCCACTAAAGACCACATCTTTCTTTTTCTTTGATTTAAAATAATAAACAAACTTTTTTTTTCTTGGCATTCAAAATTAAATTTCACTTGACGTCAATTTTAACCATTTCTTTTTGTTTTCTTTAAGCCCTTTTATCTCTCTATCTATCTGTTTGTCTGTCTGTCTATCTATCTATCTATCTATCTACTTATTTATTCTTTCTGCAAGAAAGCCAAAGAACAACAAAGATATATCGTAATTGTTGATTTGGTTTGTTTTTTGTTGCAGTTCTCCGTTTTTTCTCCGTATTAAAATGGTTTTAATTTTTCGGGAACACTAACAAGCCTGAGAAAAAGCAGGAAGCATTTTCATTCATTCATTCATTCATTCATTCATAAATACTCTCTCTCTTTTTTTCTCTTCTTAACTTTTAAATCAAATCAAGGAAAAGAAGAAGAAAAACCCAAAATGAAAAGGGCAAAACTAAAAGCAGCAGCACAACCCCCTTTTCTAAGGGTGGGGGTGGGGAGATAAATAATATTTTGCTTTCTTTAACTTAAACATAGCAACAAAGAAACAAACACAAAACACGACATTTTGTGTATGTGTTCTTTTTTTACGTTTTGTTTGAAATTTAAGCAAGGGAGTAGATGATGATGACTATAGTTTGGATGATATTATTGATACTACAAGAAGCATTTTCAGAAGAGGACGAGGAGGGGGTAGGAGCAATATGTATACATTTTTGCTGATGAACGTAAACCTACCGACTCTTTGTCTGTGGGAGACACACACTTGTTGTACTCGAAATATAAACTCCACTGACTGACATGACAATATTTGCGATGGCATACATTCAACATGATGATGGTGTTTGGTGGTGTATCAAGGAAGAAGAAGCATTTAAGGGGGTGTTGTTTGTTGGGTGGTGGTGTGGTGTGGTGGGTGTGTGGACTGTGGCGTGTGGCGGTGGCGGTGCTTTGTGCAAGTAGAAGCACACAAAATTCAGTAAACACCGGTTCAACGGAGGTCACATCATTATCGCCAGACATCCAGATCGCAGATTATACCGACATCCTTTGCATTAGGATAATCATTATTCATTCAATTCATTTGCCTTTTTGTTTTCGGTTGTTTTTGTTTTTTATTTTGAATAATTTTATTTTCCAAGTAAATGTTGAAGAGGGAAAAAATAACAGAATTGTCTCCCTTGGTTGTTTCTATTTCAATATTTATTGAAACAGCAACAGTACTTCAGTGGCAATTTTGACTGACACTAAGCAAGCACACACGCTAACACAGCTGTTCGTTTCTACATCTCACTCAATTGATAATAGGGGAAGCCAGGTTAAGTTTATTGCGTTGTGTGGGTACCCTGAAAGAACAATAAGGCCCAAAGGCCGAAGGAAGAGAAACTAAACTAAACTGAAAGTTATATTCTGTGGTTGGTGTGCCTACTAACTTGTTTTGTGTGTGTGCGCACACGCTACTGCTTCCTGTCTCTGACTGGTGGTTGCGAGGGGCGTATATTCGAGTTTGTTTAAAAAAATAAATAGATTTTTTTGGCAGGTATGATGCATTTCAATACCGAAAAAGTTCGATAACTCTTGCATGACTAAGCGGGACAGTTTTCCATTCACGTGTTGTTTTCACTTGTATTACGCACATATGACTAGCTAGCTTTTACAATAAGTTTTTTTTTAAGAAGAAACATTTCTTTCAATCTTTTAATTTTTATCAATTAGTCGTTATATAGATTTTTTTTTTTCAAAAACAACACGAACGGCATAACCCACAAAACTGCTCCGTTTAGTCATGCAAGAGTTATCGAACCTCTTTTGGTATTAAAATGCAAACCTACCATTTTTAGTTATTGATGAAAAAAAAGGCTATCACTTAAAGGTAGTCATTTGTCTCAAGAAGCAAGCTGCAAGCATTGAAAATATTTATTTTCTTTTTTTATAAGATATAAACCATTAATTTAGAATATCTTATATTGCCTGTGTTCAAACTTTTGGGAATGTTACTACAACTGATGCTGATTGTAAGTACAATATTTTCAACCAACTGCCAGCCCACAGTAAGATTGCTACAAGGTGTCCTAAAAGTTTAGATATAGAACCAGAATTACATATTTTAAAGAAATTGAATTTGAAATATTTACAAATTACTTTATGAACTTGACTCCTATGGAAACTTTAAATGACCAATGTATTTAAGGCATCAACCAATAATGATAATCATCTCTTATATTGATATTTCTATGCATTCAAACTGTTGAGACCCCTTTCACTTCCCCGTATATTTTACAAAACCTAAATCTGTGTTTAAGTGGTGACAGTTTTGGCAGCATATTTTTGCTAGACTCTTGAGTAATTGCCTACATTTTTATATATTCACCAAAAATGTTTTACAAGGTGTTCATTCTTTCAATTTCACACTGAAGAAGATGAACTTAAATTGAATTGGAGGAAAAAACTCTATAATCTAGTTTTTAATAAGAAATAAATAAATTACTGAGAAATATGAAAAAGAAGGAAAAATATAACTAAATATAATTTTTATAAATCCATTTATTTCTAACTCACTACAACCCAAACTTAAGCATGCATTCATTAATGCCTGATGGTAAAGTGAAAGCGATAGCACGTGCATCATCAAGAGCTCTGGTTCCTGGGGAGAAAAAATTGCTCTCAAATTGAAAAAGAGGCATTTGGGATTTTATTTGGAGTTTCTAAGTTTCACTGTTTCATTCATGGTTGACACTTTACATTACAGACCACAAGCCTTTATTATTTTTGGCTCAAGAAAGGATCTGCTAATGCATGCAGCTAAAAGATTGCCGCTGGGATAAGGTAGAATCCTACTTAATTACATCTTGAAAATTGAGTACATACCGTTAAATAAATTCAGCTATACAAACATATCAATACTAATCTCCAAGTTCAAAGAACCCCTGGAAAACAAGATGATTGCCTCCCTTCAACCTAAAGAATCAAAACCACCCTGTGTAATGCAGTAAGAGAATGTCCGGTAACACTTGATCAAACAAAGCAAGAGGCTATCAGAGGTGACTATGTCAAGCAAATAAAAATATATATATTTGAAAAATATCAGTGAAAGACTAATATTTATTCAATTTGGTGTTTGTTATACAAGGAACGTCTTGTGATACCTTCAACAATGCAGAAACGCATTTTTTAAAAATATTTTCATCGTGGCCATCCAGAGAATACTAGAATGAAAAGCCTGATGCATAGTTTTGTCTATTGGCCAAGAGATTAAAAATTCAGTCAAAGTATGTAGAAACTGTGACATAGCAGTAAAGACACCTCTTACTAAATTCAATCCCAGGCCAAAACCAGATCCACTATGATCTAGAATTCATATAAACTTTACCACTCCACAGGAAATATATTACCTCATTGTAGTTGATAGTCACCCAAAATGGCCCAATTTACTGAGATGGAAAAACCCAATTACGGAGAGTACTACTAATGAACATATTCAATTTATTTTAAAAGAAAAATTGAATACAAAATCAATAGTTATTCATATAAAAATATTTGTATACACATATGGACATATATATAAAAAATCAAACAGTATAAAAAAATCTCTTAATCAATTTTGCAGTATTTTCTTGAACTTCAGAATATTCCACTAATCAACTATAATTAGTCTTCAGTGATAACACTGAATGGATTATGTTTATTATTATCTATCAACTCTAGAAAAAAATAATAACATTGATTCAAGAAATAAGATGAAGCTATAAAATGGTCAAAATGAAATCAAGTCAAAACAATTCTTGAAGATTTATAATGAAAATATGGCTTTAACAATCAGGATTCTTAAAAATTCATATAATTTCTCTGTGAATGTGTACAATATCACTCACACTCCATACAAATGAGGTAAAAACAAATAAATTCTTTCTATTGAGAAATTTTCAATTTTGGTTTTAAAAAATCACAACCGGAACCATTTGAAAATTATTATAGATTTTTTTTTTTTCGTTGAGTAAAATGTCAAATTATATTTAGTACCGAGTTGTCTCCCCTGCATTTTCTTTAAAGAGTTGCTCATTTTTTTTAGATATTGGTTTAAACTAACTCAGCTCTTAATAATTTTAGGTCTCTTTTCATCTTTTTCATATACAAATGCAAAATAGATTTATTTACTAATCAATGGGTAGTCATTGATTTAATATCTTTAACAAAAAGCTATAATTAGTTTTATTGGTCTGTATATTCAGTTCATGTGAAAATCTAACTTTTAGGTGAGTCTTACATTTTCTAAATTATTTGGACTTCAAATAAGTAATATTATCTACTAAAAACAATTTTATTACAATGAATTTATGATTGCTTATTTGTTTGTTTTTCTGTAAGAAAGATTATGCAAAATAAGTCTTGGTCAAGGGAGGTTCCCATTAATTTTTTTTGTGGGGGCAGGGGCCAATTTGAATAATTTTCTGTTTTTAAAATTTACTTTTGTTTTAAATTTGAAACAAAAGCATCGCCGAACAATTTTTTTTTGGGGGGTGGGGATTTAATCAAAGTTTTTGATTAGTTAATATTTGCATTTTGAGATAGAAAATTCTAGTCAATATCTAGGAATCGTTGTAATTGTGGTATTTTTCAAATGAACAGGATCTAATGTATCGTAGGCTTTAGTTCAATTATGGTGACTTTATTGTCCTCCGAAAATGAAGGAGGAACAAAAAGAAAATAGGTAAGAAATTGTTATATGGTATTTTTCAAATAAACAGGATCTACCTTTTGATTTACCTTTTTAACCCTTTGGACCCTGAAAGGCCAATTGGCCCTTGCAACCTAGTGAAAAAGATGACATGGCCAATATTTCAGCCCTTAATGATTGGCTAATTGGTAATTTTGCTAATTATGTATCGTCTTTTTTTGATAGTTAACGTTTTTTACATCAGGGTCTAAGGGTTAAAGATCCTAATTAATAGAGAATAGTTTTCACTAAAGAAGAAATAATGAAACTTAGTATAAGGGGAGGCAACCCAAAAATTACTTTTGTCATAAAAAATTATATTTTTTGAGCATTTTTAAAAATTTCCTTCAATTCATTAAAAAGATTTACTGCACTTACGATCCAAAAAGCTGGTTTAAATGTGAATATTCTTCAACTAGAATAAAAAAGAAATTATATGCTTATGTTTTTTTTTTGTATCAATACTTATTAAAAAAGAATATTATCAAGTTATTGGTAAATTTTGTCATTCCTTATCAAACTGGACAAAATGTTGCTTCTCCTTAAGAAAAAGATCTTTGAGATAATGAGATTCACTCAAAATGGTTTATAGAAATCCCCTCCTTCACAAACAGAAAAATTTGAGCTACTGTTTATATTGTAAAGTTAGATTATTCCAAGCAATTTAATGCTGTTGCTATTTAGTTCATATCAAAGTTATGTTAGTTTCTTATGGATTATATCGAACATTTTCTGTGAGTTTATGTCAGGAGGAAATAAACCCAATTATTTTATCTATTTATGTCTCTTTACAAGTTTAAAGTTAGTTCTAGCAGATAACAATAATGGCAGCTAACAATTTGACAACTGAACTTTCTCAGTTTAGCAGACAATTTTGTGGTTTGGACAATAGGCAAGAGAAGATTGATTTGCCAGACCACCAACAATACATAAAACGAGGTTCTTCTTCATGATGTTTATGCTGGTTATGGTTAATATACTTGAAGAAGGCCATAGGATTAATTGGCAAAAACATGAAAACAACAACTTTCAAGATGAGGACAACAGTCCAAAAAATGAATGTACATGTTAATGCCAGTTCATGAATTGTAATTGGTCTGTAAAAGTATATAACATGATCAATAATGGCTATTGGTTTAACTAAGTTCCTCAAAGCAATCTTTTGGAGATTAATTAATGCTGATTGCAGACAGAGGTAACTAAGAACATCAAAACTCAATCATAGATAATAGAATAAGAATAATCTGCTCGAAGGGATGGAACAAAGATTGTATGGGGTTGTGGTTCACTATTCTATGAATGTTCCCAATATGATCAACACTTGAAGAAAGCTGAAGAACACATTGGTCAAAATGTTATCAGGACCAAAGTTTAAATCATGAAAATAGCTCTAAATTAACATTTTAAATATTGACTTGTATTAATTAATTTTGAAATGGTCTCCAGCAGCAGCCAATCATTAGTGACACTGAACACCATGAACATATATAATGTAATGGGGTTTGATTCCCGAAGACACTGAGTTGTTGTTGCGGCAAAATTGACTGGTGAGCGCTTTGGCCACGTCAGCATTTTGATCATACAATGTTTTGCAGAGCTGCTCAAGCCTGCACGGTCATTAAGTGGGACGCTTCATGGCCTGGGGATCACGTGAGCGGAGATCAGCTTGGAAATTATATAAAGAGGTTGGAAAAACGACAACAAATAGAACAGATGGAGAGGAGGTAGCTCCCAGCAGTCGGGGAAAGGTAGACGCTAACAACATCAACAACAACCCCGGCTATAGCAGCAAGTGTCAACTTTGGGACACACAGCAAAGAAAGAAAGAAAGAGAGAAAGAATTACTCCATGCCGATTTGACTGTTGAAAGAAAAAATACTGCCGTCAAAGTTGAAAGTGCGCAGTGCAGAAATTAGCAACAGAGGAAAGTGTCACTTGTTCGTGACCTTAGGCACCGGTCATCAATAAAGAGCAGTGCTCGTTTTAAGTAAATCATTGAGCGTTGTTTTTATTTCTCTGACCTGTTTACTCCTCGGACACAAAAAAGGGGTCCTAACATTACACATACAGTTTTGCTTATGTAGCATCAAACATTAAATGCATGAAGGCAAGAAATGATTGTCATTTACTGGTTCAGTTAGAGTGGCCCCTTACAAAAAAAAAAAGTTTTTTATAAAACATTTTAGAAAAGTGAAAATGATTAAACTTGTAACTATCCAACAGCATGGATGGATTCTTAACTCCATTTCTGGATCAAAGTCACAAGTTATTTGCAAAACTAAACATTCATTTTTAATACAACGAAATTTGTTTAATCATTAAAATTTAAAAAATATCGCAAATTTCGTTATATTAAAAATGAATTTTTAGTTTTGTAAATAACTTGTTGGTTGGTGTTTATGTTGCGGTTTGTTGCGCCTTTAGGTCTCCATAGATTGGAGAAACGTCAGGCAACACCTAAATCTGTGTGGGGTGAATGAACGTGCCTGACTTACTTAGGCTAAGGGTTTTACCTGCTGCTGCTTCATTTTTTGTTCTTTATTTAGGTTGCCTCATCGTCTCAAAAATTCAGACACTCTCGCTCTCTCCTCCCTTCAGTATTGAGTTTCCTTCTACTACAATTCTTTTTTCAAAGTACGTATGAAAATTTTTTTAGTTTTAACCACGACTTTAAGTTCAAGGAAAAATATTGTCTGCTTTGATGTTGAGATTGTACATATGCATCAAATAATAACAATGTGCGTGCAGCTGCAGCAGGCAGACCCAAGTGCAGTCAACACAGTTTAGTTTAGTGCCCCCGCTCGCTCACTTCCACCTCTGTGCACTGGCTGCACACAGACAGCACAGGCACTTGGTTTTTCTACTTGGTTATCTTATCACTAAAAATACTTATTTGGAATTTAAACCAGAATGATTTTTTCAACAAACATAAAAAAAAAACGACTAGTCTATGTATTTCCACAAAAGGGGGAAAAAAGAGTTGCCTATTTACGGCAATTAATTCTGCCAAGTGCCATACCTGCAAACTAATATTAAGTGAAAGTAATTTAGGGTTTTTACCTGTGATTTTGTTTAAAGTAAAGTGTTTAAAAAAAAAAATTAATTCCAGCAGATCTGCTTTTTTAAATAAAAAACAACAACACTCGTTTAACTTTGATAGAAGAAAAACAAGCACAAGCAGTTAATTGAATTAATATACACTTTAAAATGGAAACATACACGCACACAAAACACAGCCTTTTGTAAATAAAATACACGATAAACTTTTTAGAAGATTTTAAAGAACTTTTTGAAAAAAAGAAATTAAAATCATGTCGTGTGTGTGTGTGTTTTGTTATGACACTGTTTTTGAGTCGAGTCACTCCCCCATGTGAAGATGAAGAATTTTTTTTTTCTTTTCTTCTTTTCCCTTAATTCTGCCTTATTTCCGTCATAAAAACCTAAACCATGAACCAAAAAGCAAGAGCAAGCCCAAGCAACCAACAACCCACCCAAAACGGAACCCAAACCCAATCCCAAACTAAAACAAAAGAACATGTTTTTGAATAATTTCGCTTTATCAACAAAAACTAAAATTTCGTTTATAAAAAATTAAATTAAATAAACCCCACTTGAGACTCCTCAAGTCCCGCCCGCCCCAAGCCTGTTTTCCATCGGCATCGTCACTGGAGAAAGAGAAGGAGGAAAAATTAAAATAAAGTACAAATTTTCCTGCTTCTTGTCCTTCATAAATTCAGTTGTTGATTTTTTTTCTTCATCAGTCACACCGCATACAATCAGTCACCACTGAAGAAGAAGAATTTAATTCAGACTAAAAAAAGCAACTTAAAGTCGAAAGAAAGACTTTTTACGCCCAAAATGACTTGTTTTATCTTTAGGTCCAATCCACCATCAACAAAAAACTGCTGTGGTTGTTGCTCTTACTTCGAAAAGTATTAGTGATATCTATATCTGCCCCGCTCTATCTCTATCTCCTTTCCTCCGCCCCCTGTGTCTCTCTTACTCCGTCTTTTTCTCTGTCTCTCTTTCTCTCTGCTTTTCTCTGTCTCTCTTTCTCACTGCTCTGGCGATTCTCTTTTTGCAATTCAAATTCACTACAATTACTGCTAACTCCAAATTACAAGCCAGTGGATGAGTAGGAGTCAGTACTGACTGACTGGCTGTCTCGGCACAGAGCAAGCAAGAGCACACACACCACACACCACAACATTAACAGACAGCACAGCATTTTTATTTTGAAAACCAACTAGAAGTGGTAGTGGTGGCGGTGGTAGTAAGTAAAGTTATTTAGTTTATCCTTATTGGTGTGTGATGTGTTACTGTTGTTCGTGTAAAAGCACATTACACACACGTCAGTCGGTTAGAATAGAATACTAAAAAGAAAACCAACCGGTGAAGTAAGCAACAACCCTGTGTCTGTATCCCTTGTAGTTGTTGCTGTTGTAGCACCCAACCCAGCCACGACCACCATCCAGTCAGTCACCCTCACCACCATCATTACGAATTATTGGATTATTCTTTCTCATAGAATAATATGTCGTTGTGGCGTCAAATAATTCTATTTTCTCTTGCCCTGTTTCTACTATTTCAACTCATTGGAGGCGAAATACACCGAGCCAAGACGACGTGGACCAAGAAGAAGAGTATAACCCCGGGTGCTGGTTCCAACAACAACAACCATCATCATCACATCTCCTCTTCTTTAGGTAGTCAGCATCATCATCATCACAAATCTCATCTTAAGTATTCTTCTTCATTGTCGCCGTCGTCATCATCGGATTTTACCAACAACGTGGCAGTGGCACCCAATGCAAATGCACCCAGGGGTACCGCCTTTTCCCCATCTTCAAGCATCCATCATAAATGGGATGGAAAAGAAGATGAAGACGAAGAACCGGATGAAGGCAATTATTTCCAAAATAATAAAAGGGATTCCTCTTTTCCGCCGGGGGTACAACCCCCCCCCAAAACCTTATTGAAAATTCGAACAACAACTGGTTATCATCATGAGGCTGACAATCGTCTCCTCTTTGACAATCACGATCATAACCATCATGATGATGACCAGAAGCGGCAACGGACGATGTCGTCGTTAGGGACCCAGTCGGACAATCATGTGGTGGGGCTGGGTAATGATGATGATGATGACGTTGTAAATAGAGATGATGGGAGGAAAAGAAGAAGAAAAAGTGAATCGATTGCTGATGCTGAGAGAACAGATGATGATGATCATCAGCAGCAACAATCTAAGGATATTATTATCGATACTTGGATATTCACTTTGATCAGTGCTTTCTTGGTTGGTCTTTCTGGAGTTTTACCTTTGATTGTCATTCCTTTAGAAGCCGGAAAATCATTACGACAAGGAGGAGGCAAGTTGAATAATAATCATTATTATTATCACTTCATTTAAAAAATAATAATCTTTCTTTTTTTCTTTTCATTTTTCCCCCTTTCCTTCTTTCTTTAAACGAACCCAGAAGTTTTGCTTGTTTGTTTTACGGTATATCAAGCTTTTAGGTCATTTAATGCTGATGATAACAATCATTCTTTGTTTTTCATTTAAGTTAGTGAACTAAAGTAAGTCAATTTGAAATAAATTTGTTGTTTTTGTCTTTTCTTTCTGAAAGAAAAAAAACAAGAAAGAAAAACCCTTGAATTTCCTTTATTTTTGCTTTTGTTGTTGTTCCCATGAAATTAATTTTTCCTTGTTATTCTCTTCTTTTTACCTTTTACTTGATCAACTTTTATTTATTTTATTTTACGTAAATCATGAAAGTAATTTTTTAAAGTTTTTTTTTTTTACAAACAAACAATTTGGCTTCTTTGTTATTGTTTTGTTGACATTTCTTTTAAAAATAACAAAAAACAACACATTTCTCCTCCCTCCTTTCTATTCTTCTTCCTTCACTTTTTTCTTTTTTAACAAAAACAAAAAAAGCCCCAATAATTCAACTGAACAACAATAACAAAACTCAACAAGTGAACATTGAACAACAACAAGGATTTTCTTCATTTCTTAATTCAAAACAATTAAAAATTAGTTGAACTTTGGATTTTTGAATCTAGTTTAAAATTCCTTTCTTTACTGTTGACTGTTGGTATGTGTATGTGTGTGTACACTGTGTGTGTGCCTGTATCTGTGTGTTGATTTTTTGGTATGTGCATCCATGTGTTTTTGTGCATGTACCCCTGTGTGCTGTCTGTGCTCTGTCCCTGTGTGTGTGGTGTGTGTGTTGACTTGTTTGTTTGTGTGCCTTGGTTGACTGGACTGTTGGTGTACGTACGTCTCTGCGTCAGTGCGTTGTTCTGTGTGTGAGTGTGTGTTAGTGTTTTGGCTTAGGAGTTGATAACCCTTGACGGGCGCCGCCACAGGTCTCGTCTCTCCGCACGCACCCATGTTTCGACCAGTGACTCAGATTTATTTTCATTTTTTTTCCAAAATATGTTTTTGTTATTGTGAAATTAAATGTAAAACGACTTCCTTGTTTTGATGTATTCATTGTTTTGATTTACTCGAAGTCAAAATCTAGAAACAAACGAAGGGGAGGGGGAAG
>JAYKTE010046054.1:0-14909 GCA_036873565.1 Xipholeptos notoides
AAGTATTAAACCAACTGCCTGAAGAAGCACATATCGGTGCAGAAACCCAGGGTTGTAGTCATAACACACACACACACACACACACACACACACACACATTCACACACACACACACATATATATATATATATATATATATATAAACGTAGGCTTGACCTTTGACCTTTGGCATTGACCTTGAAAAAATGAGTGCATCATCCATAATTGGGATACCATCATAATGCCAGATTTGGTCATGATTGGTCCAGTGGTTTAGGCTGTAGGAAAGTATACATAAATAGGTATATACATGTTGATATACTATGACCTTGATAAACTTTTACCTTGACCTTGAAAATTGGTGTGCACTATCCCTTGGTTAGAGACCATCGTTATACCATGTTTGGTCATGATCGGTTGGCTTGTAGCAGAGAGTATATACAACTAGGATTTGATCTTGATAGACCCTGACCTTGTAACCTTGAAAAATGGTGTGCATCATCAGTCGATTGTAGACAATCATCATATCAAGTTTGGTCATGATTGGTCTACTTGTTTGGGCTGTAGGAGAGTTGTATACATGGAAACACACGGAGACACACACACATACAGACACACACACAAATGCTACTACTTTATTATATAATATATATATATATATATACATGAATAAGGAATAAAACAAATAAGGAATACTATAGTTGTTTTTATTTTCCTTATTTGTTTTATTCCTTATTTATACTGTCTGGAAGTTTATATTTCTTGATACATACATACATATATATATATTATAAATATAAAATGATTGTTATCTGCATATAAAAAAGGTTGATACGCCGTAAAACACACAAAAAATCATAAACAATTTTAGGATATATGTATAAAAAATGGCCTTGTGCCGAACTTTGGTTGGTGCTCGACGAAGTAAATATCACATCATATATATACTTCATATATATACATATACTTCATATATACATATATTTCTCTATCTATCTATATATATATATATGTGTGCGTGTGGGTTTGTGTTAACACAGAGGGAAAGACTGAGAGAGAGAGAGAACCATCTATTTTAGAAAGTCATCATCATCATCGTCATCGTCATCATCATGATGGTCATCATAGTCAACAACATCATGATGGTCATAATGAATTCGGAATAATCTACTGTAGTCGGGCTTCAGCTTTGCAGTAGACTACTTCCGCTACAGTTTACGCATGCGTATGTCATAGACGAGGCAAGAGACGTGGCGACATTACTTGCCAAGGCGTTTTTTTCACTCTCGTTTACAGTTACAAGACCATTTTTTTCTGTGAATTATTTTCTGTGGCCTCTTGCCTAATTACCCCAGCCTGCCAGGAGATACAATGAGTTCTTCGGGAGAGTTCGGTAATCCGCTGCGGAAATTCAAGCTTGTCTTCTTAGGAGAACAAAGCGGTATGTTATTATTATGGTGCATGCATGCATCGTAACTGTTTCTTCTTCATTATTCTATGATGATTATTACTGTGTAAAAGGTTGGCTCTAAAGTGGGGGACCAATTTACAATACGATTTGGATTTCAAACTGAACCCCCACTTTAATTTACGTTACGTTACTTGCTTATGTATATGAATGCAAAGATAAATTCCGACAATATGAAATATAAATTAATAAGAAAACAAAAAATAATTTTTTTCCGTGTTTTACTGTTTCTTTATGTATATATATTTATATATTATCTATCTATATATGTATTATATATACATAATAATAAAATATATATATATTATTATTTTCCTATTAAGCTTTTTGTCTGATGACAGGCGAGAAACTGACAGTCACCAAGACCGTTGTTCCCGTGTCTACGTTTATCTACTATAGTAGATAAGCGTAGACACACACATAAAGCAGAATATATCGTTATTCAGACATACATGTTTATGTTTCATTTAAATAATTTTTCTTTAAAAATATTAAAAAGAAATATTAAAATTCTTTTTAATGGAAAAAAAGAAAAAGATTATATACGCGCATACACAAACATACTTATTACTTACTAACTTAAAAAAGAGACGATGAAATGGAGTTTTTCCTTTTTAATTATTTTCTTTTCGATGCTGCTGCCTAAATATACCGAATGGAAATTCCCACAATATTGTAAACTGAGTGATTTTTCTTAAAAATACATAAATAAATTAGGAAGTTCTAGACGGCTGTTTCGTTCTTATTTTTTAATTCCTCAGAAGAATTGTGTATTTCTGTTTGAAACTTTGTCTGTCTGTAGAATTTGATGTGATATCCGTCCAGTCGACTACGGATGGTCATAATATACCTGACTGACTGCTGCTGGTCAAATTCATTATTATGAAGTGATTTTTTTCCTGTAATTAATATCGTTTATTTTGGGTATTTTTTTTTGTCTGTAAACCAAAGCAATTATTTTACTTGTCCTTTTTTAAATTTAATTTTACAAATAAATTTAGAAAGAAAAAGTCAAGTTATATTATTTTTAACTTACAGCAATAATGAAGAAATGCAACTAACTTGCAACAAACAAACAACACTGCAACCAACAGTTTTCAAAACTAAAATTTAAAAAAAATAAAAAAGTGGATTTAGAATTGATATGTTTTATTGTTTAATCTAAAAAAATGTTTTCCGAAATATGTTGTCTTCAATGTTTAAAAAAATTCCTTTTTAGTTGAAGAAAAATCAATTATTTGACAATTACTGGAAACGAAATCAAATGACATTGACAACAAACGTGTGTGTGTGTGTTAATAAATTAGTAATTTATTGCAGATTTATCTGATTTCATTGCTCTGTTAGAGGGTTATTCGTTACTTGTTACTTGTTTCTGTATTACGTTCTGTGTTATGTCATACTATTTTGCTGTATTAAAATTAATTGGTATTCTACCCAAGATGAATTATTCGTTTAAAATGTTTTTGTGGGGGAGGAATAAATAAATAAATAAAATTGACATTGTGATAAAAACGTAAGTTGCTTTTTAATCTAAGATTAAACCGACTAAGAATTAATTTAATATCCTTTTTTATATAAATTCTAAACAAATAAATAAAAATATATTTATTTTAAATTCATATATTATAAAATAAAAAAAAGGACTAGAGAATTTTGAAAATATTTGTATAAAGTTTGAGGAGAGAGGTGTCAGATGTCGGTACGACTAGTTTCGTCCACCTTTTTTTTTTCAATTTTTCAAACCAAAAAATCATTTGAAAGTTAAAAATTTACAAATAAGAAAATATATGACCTATTGACGTACGTAAGTAAAGTACATTTTACACGCATTTAAATAATTAAATTTGAATTTTGACGTTTTCATTAAGATTTTATTATGAATGGAGATAGATTTTTTAATTTTCATGTCACTTTCTGTAAGCCTATTCATAAATTGAATCCTGATTTTATTTTAACGCTTAGACTAATTTTAGCAATAATCTTAACAATAATTTGAATTTTTAACTTGTTTTAAATTCAGTTCAATAATTAACCTTAGCAAATTAATTTAAGATTTAATTACATTTTCGAATTTTAATCTAAAAGTTTTTCGTACCGACTCTACTTGAAATCAAATTATTCATTGATGATAAACAATGAATTTGAATTATTATTTCTAGTTTTAGCAATTATTTCCAATTGGATAATTAATTGAAATTGAATGACTTTGCTAATTTCTCTAATTATTTATGTTATGAGTCATTATATTCTGTAAAAGAGGAATGGAATCTCTCTCTCTCTCTCAGACAAGAAGAAGAAAAAAGAAAACAATTCTCTCTTGCTTATCTTTTCTTTTCTTTCTTTCCTCTTCATGGATTTCGCAACTCAAATTCAACTGGGCGTGTTTTTTTTATCACCTTCTTTATTTTTTAAAATTTTATTTAAAAATCTACGAATAAAAATCCTAAATGAAAAATTGTGTAAATTTCTTGTAACTTTGGTGATAAAAATTCTATTTATCCCGTTTGATGGGATATTGAAGATGAATGAATAATTTTAAAGACTTGAAAAAATAAGAAGAGGATGACATTTATTTAGACATTATTCATTGTCATTGACAAGAATTATTTAAAAAAAGAATTTAATGGGGAATTAAACATGTCATGTCTTTTTCTCAAACCGTGAATGAATTAAATGAATTACGATTATTATCGAAGACAGAAATGGTTTATTTGAAATAAATCATTTTGTTTCAGTAAAATTGATTCTTTTTCTAAAGGGTCGGTGTCCGTCCGTCCGTCTGCCGGTCGGTCGGTACGTATGGTCGTGTTAGGCCATAATGATAATAATGATCATCATCTTCCATACCCAATAAATGAATGACCACTTTTGATTTTTAACGCTTCTTCGATTTTTCTTCAATGAATTCTCTCCATAGAAATTTTATCCTAGCTTCTTCTTCCTTTTAGTCTTCTCACAATTGAAATGAATTTTTGAATTTCCATTCAATTGATTTTTTTGTCATTTGATTAATGAATTGAATAATGACAGGTTTTTCTTTTATCACGAGTTCGAGCGAGACAGACTAGAGAGGTTAGGCGGTTTAGTTTTTCTCTTTTTTCTTTTTGTCATTATTGAAATTTCACTTTAATATAAAACAAACCAAATTTGAATTGACAATAATGTAGTTTGAATACAAGTTAGTTTTTTTAAGATTTAAATGACCCCCCTCCCCCAAAAAGGACAAAAAAAATCCCCTGTCGGTTGTTGTTTAATTGAACCTTAAGCCAACAACACTAACAGTAAACACTAACAGCGAAGAAGAAAATGAAGGAAAACAAGAAAAGCGGAAATTATTTAAAAAAATGCATGAATTTTTCTAACTTGTTGAATGAATCGTGTTCCGAGTAAAGAACTTAAAAAAAGTATTTCTTATTTGTCTGTTGTGGAGTTGTAGACTGACTGGTGGTGGTGGTTGGTGTGTTGTTTCTTTCAAATGACGTGTAATAATAGGAAGTAATAATAATAATAAAAAACTTGTCATAATTTTTCAGACCGACATTACAACAAAATCAGTCAGACCCAACCCATATTGGTTTTGGGTTTCCTGAAAAGAAAGATGAATGAATGAATGTTAATGATGATGAATGAATGAAATGAGTTATAACTTGTAAGTTATCGTTACGTTACGTAGTTCAAATTTACAGGGGTTTTCTTTTGTTTTTCTTCGCGAAGTCTCTTTAGAGTGAGTATCATCAGTGTGTGGGGGTAGGGGCACTACTCCACCACCACCACTCCACTCAGTAATGAATCATTGGAAATGTTACATTTATTTATTCATTTAAGAGTTTTAATAATAGGTGTGGTTGGTGAGTGTGTGTCGACTTTCTGTCTTAGTTTATGGTCTACCTTTTCTTCCATCCAACCAAATGCTTGTTGCTTGCTTCTCAATAAAATGTGGCGAAAAAAACCCCACAAAAAACCGCCAATGATTAGTCGCAGGCAAAATTGATTTTTCAACTCCCTCAACCAACCTGTGATTTCATTCATTACTTCTACTTGTTAATAAAATGGCTTTATTTTGGTATAAAAATGAAATAACCCAACTTTAGGATTTTAGTTTAGTTACTAAACCTTTGGAATAAATAGCGCTTGAATTTGTCGTTTCCTGTTTTTCTCGATTATTATTATTATTCTCTACGTGTCACAATAGTAGTTTAGTTACACAACAACCACTTCTTTTTATGCTTCTTTTAACTACTACTGCTAAAGTAAGTAAAGTACTAATGATGGTGTGGCAGTGGCACTGGCTCACTCAGACAGGCACACTCACACTACTAGTCACAGTCACTAGTTGTGGCTGTAGTGTAAGTGTGGGTGGTGACCGTGGTGACTGTTGTTGCGACTACTGCTAGTTGTTGAATGCAACTACAACCAACAGTAGGCCAGGCAGGCAGTTTGTGGAAATAAAGAAGTAAAATTTGACATTTGAGTCCCTCCCTCCCCCTTCCTTGACAATGACGACAACAGACAGACAGACATGAGTTATGTTATTACAGTTTAGATTTCTCTCTTTTTGTCGGCAAATACTTCCACATCTGATTTGATTTATTGCTTAAGAATTGAGAGTGGGTGGTAGTTTTAGTTGGTCGGTCAAAATTCCTAAGAAGTGACTGCAGAGAGCACACACACCAACAACACAAGTGAGTGCAGTCAGTAGTGAGTGCACTTTCACTTGTGCAAATGTGCAATCAATGAGCTGCCTGCACGGAGTGACTGACTGTCTGACTGTGTCTGCATGTTTTTTATTTTTATTTGTGCTTCCAAAATCTTCCTTTGCCAGTGGTTTGTGGTGGTGGTGACTGTTGGTGATGGTGTTGGTGTGGTGTGTGTTGACTGACTGGGACCGGTGTATTTTTTAAAATTTAAATTTAGCCGAATTTAATTAAATTAGTCAGTAATTATTCGCTCGCTTCTGCCTTAAAAATCTTTTTCATATAGAATGTTAATGATTGATTTAAAACCACCTGTTTAGCTGCTCGTCCGCACTTTCATCCATTGAAATAACCCATCACCCACCCGTTCGTACCTGATACAGCTGAAAAAGAAGAAGCTCTCTCTCTCTCTCTGTGCGCGGGTGTGTCGTGTCACAAGTTTTCCTCCTCCTCGTCGTCGTCGTCTAGTCCCTTTCATTTCATTTCACTTTTTCCAGTATGGCCAGTCAGTCAGCCAACCCAGCAAGCATACCAACCACGTGATCTAGTCTTCTTACTTTCATAGTTGCTTCTTTCTTTCTTTCTTCATCATGTCTTATGTCGGTTTGTGAAGGTGAGCATTTTTAATGAGTGAACAACAACATTGACAACAACCACCATGACAATAACCACCACTTGTTATTCATTCATTCATTCACTATTATTATTTGTAGTAGGGTGAGAAATGTACGTACAATGACAATAGTTTTTTTTTAATTTCCCTTCAATTACATTACATTTATACTAGAGAGATTTTACAATTTGGTAGGTTTGGTTCCAGTGGTTGTTGGTTTCGATATTTGGTCCTGTTTTGGTTTTTAGTTACTTTGAACACTGACACAGTGAAGAAGAAGGTAACTGTTGCTTATTGCTTGTTCTTGCTTCATTTTTGAAGTGTTACCAATAACTGTCAGTCCAGCCAATCTTTTGTGTTGATTATTATTATAATTGTCCTTTTTTCTTGATTGTCATTTTAGGGATTATGAAAATAATCATTTGAAATATTTCGTGTACCACCACTAGTAGTGAGTGCAGTGGCACTGCAGTGCTTGCTTTTATTTATTTGTTTTTTTACGAATTATTGTGTTAATTTTTTTTAATGAATAGAAAACAGTTTTTTCTTTTATCAAATTTATGTTTATCTTGGTTAAAGATAAAAAAGCAAATAACATTGCAAAAACCATTAAAAATGTTCCAACCCGTCCGTCCGGCGTCTCCGCCGGCGCCCTTTTAACTCTGTTCCGTGTTCCTTCTTCCTATTCCTTTCTTCATTATTCTTGGCTAACAATTCAATTTATTCCTGATTTGCTTTCATTTAATTAGTATTTACATTTATTCTTCATTCACCAGACTATTGTTTTTTTTTTAAGTGACCCACCCACCCCCATTGACGTTTAACCTTTTTAGACGTTTTAGTTATTTCTAGGAGAATTATATAATCAAAACAAAAAAGCCCCCCCCCCAAAAAAAAAATAGAAGCTACTTACTACCTACTATTAACAAAAACATTTTTTCCTTTTACTTCTTTTTTGTTGTTGTTTGTTTGTATTTTACGGCATATCAACTGTTTTAGGTCGTTTAATGCAGAGAAAAAACATCATTTTTGAGAAATGTTCTTTTTTGTCCTCACAGTTTTTTTTTTGAATAACACAATATACGCTATTTAATCCATAGCTGGAGAGAATGTGCGGATTCATACCTTTCCCAAGGGTATTAGTCCAATTGTGAACATGAACGTAAACGGAACGACTGAGATTCAAACTTGCGTATTACATGTATACAAAATAACGTTTCTCAAAAATGATTGTTATCAGCATTAAATGACCAAAAGGGTTGATATGCCATATAACAAACAAACACTCATCAATATATTTCAACAAATTGTCTTAGCAAATAATTCATAATTTTTTCTGTATGAAATATCTTGCTTACTGGGAATGTTCTTTTGTTGAATTTCGGATACTTTGTGTGAAATTCTGGAGTTCAATAAAAAATACTCAAGGTAGGCCCAGCAGAGCACTATCAGAAATGTGGCAAGAACGTAAGATGAGGACAGTAGTCTGAATTATTTTTCAAAATACTTGGGATGAGGTATGATGAAATCTAAAAGTACTAATCGGACTATTCTCTCCTGACAGAGAATATTATCGATGAGGAGAATAGTCCGATTAGTACTTTTAAATAGTCTGAATTGTCTAGAGAATAAAAAATGTTGATTTTTCAAGTTAGATGAATGCTTCATTTTATTTAGAATGTAAGTATCAGAAGAAAATTTTAAATCGATTTAGTAAATAAATCTTGTAATAATTTTCATTTTAGACCTTTAATAATTAACCAGTCTAACAAATAGAAAAGTTGCTGGCTTGTTAGTTTGTCTTTAAAAATGGATAACAAATAAAAATGGAAGCAAAGCAATTGTTTGGCCTCAACAAATTTTGATTAAAAAAAAAAAGTCATTTTTGCATTGTATTTTTCTGCCTCATTTAGTTCTGATTTAGGTCATTATGGGATTTTGTCGATTCACCTTGACCTTTGCAGGTTTTACAAATGATCAGAATAGACTTTAAAGCATTTCCTGAAAGCCTTTTTTTATAAAAATAACTAAAATAGCTTATTACTATTATTGAAATAGAATTTAATTATTCTCTCCTTATTTTGATTGTGGTTCTCTTTTCTATTTGTGACCAATTCGTATATTAGCCATGATCTTATCATTACTTTAAAAGGTCGTTTACTTTCAACTGAACAATTCTAGAAGTAAAGTTAGAAGGATTAATTTTCACGTTCAGTTTTAATTTGGCACCTTGACAAAAAATAGATAATAATTATAGGATTTTAACAATCACAACTAATATTAGGCTTTTGTTTTTCTCTGATTTCTTTTAATATTATTGACTTAAAAAAAATCCTTTTGCTTCATTTTATATAAGTGTACAGTTTAGTATATTTAGGCAGAATGTTGTTATTCAAACAAGTGTTATTAAAAATGATTTTTATATTTCTTTTTAATATTTTCCTTTAAAATGTTTCTTGTTTACTAACAAGAGTTTTTGTTCTGGGGTCTAGTATCTTTATATAATCTCCCATACATATTTGATGGATTTCGAATAATCTAGGGCAGAGCAATTTCAAAAACATCTCTTATTTCTGCCCCACCATGTATTTAGTTTTTCATTTGATTATAGTCACTTGATAAATTCTATTACCTCTCCATCATTTTTCCATGTATTTTGTTCCTTTGAGTTATAAAGATTAAGCTTTATAATAAATAGAAGATTATTCAGATTATTATCCTTATCATTATTATTATTATAATATATACAAGGTTTTATTATTTCTGAGTTTTTAGATGCGGCTTAATAATTAGTTTTCATCTTTTATTGTTTTATACACAACTTTTGGGGCAATGTGCTCTTGAAGTCCATTTATAAGGAAGCCCCTTAGCACAATTGATAAGGGCTTCAACTTTGGAATGGAAGTTCAAATCTTGGGCTTTCCATTTCGATTCACATCCAGGCTGTTAATAATTGACAGTGGGTAAGGCCTTTGACTTAGGAATTGTACTATTGGAGTTCAGATTCCATTCTTTCTCTCATATTCACATTCGGGATAATACCTTGCTTGATATTCGCACCTTTTCCCTATTCAGTCCATCCCTCCAGCGATGGGTTTAAATAATAAAGGTATAATTAAAAAATGTTGATAAAAAAAATCATTAAGAATGATTATCCTTGACATGAAATGACTGAAAACGTTAATATGCGGTGAAACAAAACCAACCTTGGGACATGCTCTGGGATGACATCTGATTCAATCAAGTTAATGGTTGTTTTTAACAGGCATTGTTTGTTTTTTTTTTACACGTGTGTGAATTTTCATGTTGGTCAAAGGTGGTTTAGGTACTTTTTTAGCCAAAAGTGACCTTGAGACGAAGAAAAGTGTGGGTAAATGGTGGCTCCAAGTTCTGTAATTGAGCACTTATGCCATGATGTCAATGAAGAGAGAATATTATATTCCGTCATTGAAACCATGATTTAAAAAAAAAAATACAATTGAATGTTTTCTCTAGGTCATATCAAACTCTGGTCTGTGGGGCAAATTTGGCCTGCAGGGTAATTATATTCAGCCTGTAAGGTAATTTCAAATAGATTTATTTAATATGCCATTGATATGTTTTATTATTATTATCATCTCAATTTCACCTGTACTTTTAAGTTATATGACCGTTGCTTGTTCAATATTCATTGTTAAATCAAAACTTGTTTGGGTCCATATTAAGAGATTCTTTGGATACATAGTACACGAGTTCAAATCCGAGTGAAAACCATTGCATTCACTTTCAGCTGTCTCGGGCAGATGAGGTTCATTAACTCAGGAGAGTAACTCATCTAGGTGAAGGGTAACACTGATTACAAAAGCTCAGGGATGAGCACATAAACAGCCTTGTGCCTAAGTTGGGTTGGTGCTCAACCAAGTAAATATCATATTAAGAGATTCATTTGCTCAACCTTGGCCCATGGCTTTGTTCAATTAAAAATTTTGGCCCATCGTGTATTTGAGTTTGACTCCCCTGCCCTAGGTTTATACAGCTCTCTATGATAATCATTTGAAGGCTGAATTCTGGCCTCAGGTAGTAATGAAAAATATTTAACATAGAATAACGCAAATACAGTTTTATGGTTTTTGCAGTTTTACAAAGAATGAAGACTCCAAGTTTCACACCAAAGTTTCTTGAGATAGAAAAATAAAATCAGAAGAAATTCAAAGATCACATTATCTGAACACACTACATATCTTACTTTATATACAAATGGAACTTTGTGTGTGTTTGTTCCCTATGGACTCCAAAACAGCTGAACTGATTTTCTTGAAAATTTACACAGATGTACTTCATGTGCCTGGAAGTGTTCTTAGCTAGGTTTTGTTTCAGAATACCCCTGATAGTTATAGAAAATTGAATCCAAAAAATCAGCTTTTAGAAAGAAGCGTGTGGCTACGATGGAGTGTAAAACCGTAAAAATTGCTATTGTGAACACATAGCTGTGTTGTGGGCCAGTTGTTAGAGCATTTGTTTTGTAGCACTTGGTCTGCAGGTTCGAATTCCACTTGGGGTGGTTTGGAATGTCAACAACATTGTGTTTCGCTGATGAGATCCAATAAGATCGAAACAGCTGTCCGGCTCTCCGGCTCTATGTTAAAAGTTATACAAGATTTTTCGTTTAATCATGACGTTATAATTTGATTAAAATACATATATTTTTTGTGTTTTGTAGGCAATGCCCAGCTATTCTGCTCATATAATGATAGGAACCATATTTTGTATAATCTAAATAATATCCATATGTATTTATCCCCTTATAAATATATTCTTAGATCTACTTATGTGCTGAATTTTAGGTTAAGCAATTAAGAAATTTGCCTTTTTTATATGAAAAAAATTCATATATTAAGAGTATTTTTCAAGAAAGAAAACATTTTCGTAATTCTTCCTGAATTCATTTTGTTTGTTCATAAATAACTTTGATCTTTATTTGTCAATTTGAATAGCTGTAATTCTTTGAATTTCATCATTGAAATGTTTGAATGGATATTATTTTGTTTTGAATTAAAACCAAAAACATATTTATTTCTTACAAGTATTTTCAAGCCAAGTAAAATGAGAGTTGTGATAAATTGTTACAATTTAGTCGTACAGTGAAACGACTAAAAATAATATTTGATTTGAAAAGCAATTGAAAAAAGATGAAATTGTTTTCTCTGGCCAAAAACAGAGGACAGAAATTCAAAGACAGGAATGAGGCTTTTATGTCCATTTAGAGTAAGTGTCCAAAGATGCAATGCCAAAGAAATACTAGGAGGATAATAGAAAGAGTCAAGTTAAGCAGTATTAGTTAATTATGATAAAAAATTGATAATTCTTGTTACAAGTCTAGAGGATATATCTACTTGGTTGAGCACCAACCCAAGTTAGGCACAAGGCCATTTGTATGTGCTTATTATATCCCTGGGCTTTAGTAATCAATGTTGCTCTTCATCTAGATGGGGTTTGTAGTTCTATTCACACATAAAATGGGGTCAATTTTAATTCTCTATTCAGTTTTAATTACCATTTGAAGCCAAATCCTATAAGAAAATGTTAGTGTTTGCTCTGTCATAATTCATTGTTTTATTATAAAGAATAAATTTTTCTTATAATTCTGTTGATAGAAAATAATTTTTGTTAAAACTATGAAATCTAATTATATTCATCTTTGCGTTGAATGAAGGTTAAAATATCAGCTGTGTACCTTAAATTAAAATGAAATTAATTTTAAGCTTAAACTAAGAATTTGAGTGATCTTAAAATCTTTATTCAAAAAACATCTATATTAAAATTACTTTTTATTGTATGTATTAATTTCCTACAAACTGTTGTCCTCATCTTTATAGTTGTTGTTTAGACCATAAAATCTGAACTTAATTGCTCTTCAGGGCCTGTGGCTCAGTGGATAGAGACTCTATGTTTCCAAGTGAGCATGGTCTGAAGAGAGTAGTTCCAATTCCTACCCAAGTTTGCCAGAGGCTTAATTAGCCAAAACAACTATGGTAGGCAGGAATTACTGGGGATACAGTTACAAGACTCAGCATTCCTATCCACTGCCACGGTTAATCACCTTAAGAAAACAAGAGGATAAGTTGGCTGAAATGAAGTGAATCTATGAAGATGAAGTCTGCAAGAAATTAATACAAGGATTGGGAATTCTCAGCTCAAAGGATCCCCCCCCCCCCCCCCCGCAAAAAAATCACTTTTTATTGCTATAAACATTTCACGTTTCATCTTTTGTTGAGCAATTTTATCTGAATTCTCATTTGTTTGGAATATCAAGATTAAATTTTCAACCAAGCAATAGTTACTGAAATGAACGAGTTATAAAGATCAAAACTAAATTAAAGTTTGTCTTTTTTTGACAATTATAATTGTGTAGCCATGTTTTGTCAATAATTGCATTCTTTCATATTGCTCAGGCTGCCAAAATATGTCTGTAAATATTTCTCAGATACTCTTGCAACAGATTTTCTTTGCCATTATTATTATTATTATCTATCATTTCAGTGCACCCCCCTTTTAATAATCTCTTTAATATAATTTCCAAATTTGTTCAGTCAACTTGTTACAAGTCTCATATTAGTGGCTCGTTTTTTTAAAGCATTGAACTCCATATTTTACTTTTAATCGGTTTCTCAAATGTCTGTCTAACTGCAGCAAATTTTGGTGAAAATTCTATTCACACATAAAATAAGGCCAGAAAAGTTTAAAATTTGACTGGGTGTAGAATAATGACTGTGATTATTATTTTTGCCCCTTTAAGAAAAAGTCGTATGATTGGTGACGTTAGATTTCGGGCTGAAAAACTATATAAGAAAGATGATTATGGCAAGGAGAGCAGAGAAGTTGTCAACCCCAAGGGATAACAAGTCTAAGGTCACCAAGCTTGTATGCATCTGACTCCACCACAGTGAACTTTTTAATGACAACAAAAACTTACTGGTCACGTAAGCAAAGTTGAAAAGACGAAGACAGTGATTTTCAATACCCGAAGCTGAACAAAGAATTATAAATAAACATGTATTTTTCTATTCGAAATATTTTGTGTTTTGACTGATTTAATTTTTCATTTAATTAAAACAATGTGGATTTTGTTCCTATGGGCAGGGCACACACAGCATTTCTATAATTGTATTTAGAGAATTAAATTTATTTCCCTGCTATTTTATTGCATTTTGTAGAAAGCAGATCTTAATTTATTAATATTTTTCTCAAGATTGAGTTAACCAATTAACTATTAGAAAAATTAATATTAGGTTGTCCCAAAAGTCTTACTAACTATGAGCAGTTTTTATTCCTTATGCACATCTACATTTTTAAGCTACGCCATACAAATAGGGGAAGTTTGCCTATATTTATAGTAAAGTGCTCAGTATTAGTGATAGAGCATGTGTAGTAAATAAGCCTAGACACGGAGTCCACAGCCTTTGGTGACTGTTTAAGAACTTTTTGGATAAGCTAATATTACAAAACCTGATAAGTGCTGTTTTACATGATTATTTCCTATTCCTGCATGGTTAATTTTCTACTTGTATATTAATACAACTGCTTAATTCTAGTGAATTAAAAAAATCTGGAATGAGAAAGTAATTTCTGTATCTAAAGAAGGAATAATATCAAGAGACACACACACACACACATTCTTTATGCTCTACGATGTATATTATGGAATTTTCATGGGTCCTGATTTCAATTTTGATAGTATAAAATTGAAAGCACCACTTGTTTATGGTGTAGGAAAGCTGTTGCATTTATCAGGTTTAATTGGAAATAACCTTGATAATATTACCAATGTCATATAGTATATTTTATTTGGTGACTAGCCCAAATCATACCTTTCAGGTGATTATCAATTGAGCTGTTGCTGGCTGAACTTGATTCACTTAAAAGTGGTTTCTCTTCAGCTTAACTTCATAATTCTTCTCGCTTTTAGAAAACTTTATTTAAGTTTAATTTAAAAAAAACAAACTTTATTTAAGTTTAATTAAAAAAAAAACTTTAAAAAAAGCAAAACTCTTAATTTAATTAAGAGTTTTGCTTTTTTTAAAGTTTTTTTTTAAATTACATTTTTTTTTTCTTTTTTTTTCAAAACTCACCAAAAAGAAGTATATACAGTGTAACCCGGATCTAAGATAGTGGT
>JAYKTE010046165.1:0-14908 GCA_036873565.1 Xipholeptos notoides
AAGGTCACGGTTACCACCTGACGAAGGCCAGAGGGATAGTTGGCCGAAACGTTGTGTAATAACACCTAATTCAAGATTAGGACAACAGTCCGCTAATAAAGAATTTCCTTGTTTATTTTGTAAATTATTGATTAACTCTGGAACACTAAATCCATAAAAAGAATGACATTGTCTTCATTCCAATGTATCTTTTGTGCGATTAATAAATATAGCTTTATCATGAATTGAATATTGATAATGGGTGCTGGAGAACTAAAATAAACATGTTCAAGATATTGTTTCTCAAAGTTATTGAGCTTCTAACGGAAAGCTATTTTCTATTTAACATAATGCATTGTTATATATATCTGTATTTTATTCACCTGAAGTTTTTAAATGAGGCTTCACAATTGCAATTGAGTATGCATAATATTTTGTCAAATTGACATTCTTAAATTCTTTGGGTGTTTCTGGTCCAATTTGTTTATCATTACTTTATGAATGAAGGTTCCCAATATTGGCATGAATTGTATCAAATTTACCATCAAATGCCCAAATTTGCCTCATTGCAATAAAGATGAAGACAATAACCTGAATAAATGATATAAAGGCATATTTTTTTGATAAAAATATGGAAAAACTAGTCCAAATTGAATTTTTTCTATTTAAAAATACTAAAATGTCAAAATTTTCTAAAATGTTTCTTTATTTTACAAAAAATAGAAAAAAATAAAAAATAAAGAATAAAAAACATTTGTAGGTGTTTTAAATCTAAATTTACTGCAATATAGGATAAACTTTCAATAAAAATCTCTTTATAAACTCACTTCATTCTTTAACTTTAGGAGTTACTTTGGTTCTTGTTTGGCTGATTTTTGTTTTACACAATATCAATCATTTTGGTCATTTATTGCCAAGAACAATCACTTTTTATAAACATCTCTCTTTCATTTACATATTGTAGTATAAATAGCATTATATTCACCATATATTTCAAAGCTGGATGGAATATGAGGAGTTATATCTTTTCCAAGGGTATTATAAATGTTAATGTAATAGAACAGCTGTAATTTTAATTCACATTTTACTATTCTAACCTTTCAGTGCTTATCCGCTGCCTCAAGTTAACTCTCTTTTACTTTGGAAATCTTTCTTTTAAACCTGTCATCTTGACCTTTAATTTTTAATTTTGTTTATTTTTTTGCTCAGCACTGTTAATTCCTTTTGTATAGATTTGTTATGATATTGAGATTATGATAATAGTCTGACCAGATTAAAAACAAATCCATATGTCTGAATTTCCAATATTACCTGTATAACATAGTGCAGGACACCTTGCTGCACATCTGTGCATTTTTATGCACTTTGATAATTTGGTCGTATATCATTTTGTGCAGTTGCAGTTGTTGTGCCCCACCCATCACATGGTGTAAGTCGCATGCCTGAGGTCGAAGATGCATGCAGGTGAAACGACAAAAGAACGCTGTTGGTGAAATCAAAAGAAAGACAATTCTATTTGCATATATGTATGATGCTTGGTTTATTGCATGTTGTTGAAAACTTCTGTACGCTTGGAGAGAGAGATGGCAACAGGTATTAGTCCCAAGTTTGACTTAACAATTCAACTTGGTGGTAACACAGGCCAAATGGGCCTGGGGCCTTGTGGCCCCAGAGCTGGGAACCACAGGCTAGGACCCCAGTGAAATCTAAATTTCAAGTCTCCTCTTCTTTCAGCTCTCATCTATTTTTATGAATTGTAGGAATTTTTGTCTGCGCCCCCTAGTTTTAATATTGAAATAAGGTCTGACCAGTGGACCACTGGACCACACACAAAATCTTGAGAATGACCATTTATGATATTTCATGGCGCCAATCTCCGCTTGAAATGTTTAGGGTCTTTTTATCTGCCAGACCACCTAAATTTCCCATTCAAAATCCACCCAGTAACAATAATAATAATGGTGGATTTCCATTTATTCTGTTATATTTTGCATATAACATATATTAGTTAATTAATATTAAAATCTTTTTTAAATTCTACTAATTAATAACATTAAAAATTACCTGACAACTTTTGTTGTCACACCTGCATTAACTAAACTTTGTATAAGCAAGTAGGTTCAAATACATTTAGTGGGATGCGCTTTGAAACAATAAAATGTTACTTTGTAAAACAAGGAAAGTGTTTTCTAATCTACTTAACTTTTCATCTAAAGGCCCACAGGGACCAAAATGGAGGATAGTCATACTCGACTACAAGTGACTGCCGATGATGAACTTTCCAAAGAAATGCAATTTTTTATAAATCTTGTAACATTTCTTCAACTTGATTCTCAGAAAAATAAAAGACATTAGTAATTTTTTTTTCTCACAATCCTTATCTTCACACAAATTATTAATATTAGGAAAATGTTTTCAAGGACATTTCTTAAGTTGACCATCACATCTTTTAGGAGGAAAATAAATAAGAAATATAAGTACTTACTACAAAATGATAAACATAAAAAAGACTATGAATCAAATGAAGAATTCTGAAAAAATGTCAGTTTTGGACAAATTTTTATAGTCTATTTATATTGTCATAAAAAATTTATATTTTGCAAACGATTTAAAATCTGCCTCAGGACTGGGTGGGTTTTGAAAACAATAATTAAAAAATATCATGTTACTATGAAATAATATTAAAATAATATTTAAACAAAAATTATTAGAATTGAAAGTTTAATTGAATAATTGAAGTGAAATTCAAAAACCTACATTAATGTTTTGATTCTAGTAAGGAATCATCCCTAGAGTCTTAATTTGTGTAGTACATGAATAATAAGAAAGAAAACTACTTATTTATACATTTTTACATACCTTTCTTTGTAGATAAACAAAAATTGTCATGCTCTAAATTTGTTATGTCAGCAGTGGCATAGTGTCAAGTAGCATGAACAAACTGCTTGTCCTTTTGAACAGAGTCCAGCACTCCAGCAGTGGAGGTAAAATGAGGCAAAACGGGAATAATAAAGAAATTGAGATATAGATGTGTGCCATCAGTATTGGGGTGTTCAAGGTTACTCGTGATATTCCGTTAGAACTGAAGATCATTCAACCTCAGTTATGTGAAACATTAATGCAGTGATTATTTGTAAAATTTCTTAATACTTAAAAGAATTTGTATAACGAGTTTTTGAAATGTGATCCTCATCTTAATTGATATCTTCACAATATTTTGGTCGATGAATTCTTCAGCTTTCTCTATGTGATCAAAGTTGGAAATCTGGAATGGAATGATCCATCTGACCATATTCTTTAAACAGTAGCTTATTAACCATTATTCTGCCAGATAGAACTTGCAGGATTCACCCATTTATCTACTAATAATTTTGAATTATTTATGATATAACAGTATCATAGTAATTGTACTTTTTTAATTGCTGAAATATTATTTTCATTATACCAATATTCAAGGGTTAAAGTTTAATTACAATATATGATAAATTTATAAAAAAAGTTATATTTATAATTCTACATTTTAGTAAGAATAATATTTATCAATATCACCCTGTAAATAAATATATCAATAGTACTTAAAAACAACTGAAATAATCTACAAGTACATTGTAAAGGATGAGCAAGAAATATAAGACATAAATACAACTCCATAAATACAACTCCTTCTTCTAAGAAAAAATGTAGGTTATATAAAATCTGTTATTAGAATAGTAACTTGACTGTTCAAAAGTATAATAGTGTAATCAACATGAGAATCTCAAGTAGTTCATTCTTGTTTCTTCTTGTATTTGAAGCAGCCATGGTTGTTATAATGATTACATGTAACTAGATGTCTGTAAAAACCAACTCTCTTGTTTTGTGTTTGTTCACTCGGTGAATAAGCATTAACATATCAAATCTTGCAACTAGATGACATTGTCAGGAATTCTTGAATTTGTTTTTAAAAATATATCTCCAGTCATTTTTAATAAAAATGCATAAATCAGTTTTCAATTTTTTCTATCGTTCAAGGGATAATTGTCATTCCAAACTAATGTTCTATTTTTACTTTATAATTGGGTGATATAATAATAATATCAATAAAGGCTTGCAATCACGGACTGCAAGGTATCCAGATTTACTGGAGGGCCAGAGGAAAAAACTTATTGTCACTCTGCCCTCAGGAATCACCACTCGGTATTGGTGGAGTGGGAAGACTCTGCTAATGGCGGGTGTATGAAGTGGACGCAGAGGGGTGAAAACCCAAGATGACGTTGCTCCATACAGTCTTTGACTGGAATAGTGTGGAACCTGCTGGAAATCAGAGGAGACTTGTTGTCACTCTGACTCCAGTAACTACTACTGGTTGCTGGGTGTGCGAGTACCTGTTGATTGGTGTGAGATCTCATAATGACCCTGCTTTTAATCTGACCTTTGTAAACTTTCCGTACCAGTACTGCTGTTACCACCTACAGGTTGTCACATTTCAATTTATTGGTCATTTATGTGCAGTTTCAGTTATTACATTTTGAGTCATTTTTGAAGGGTGACAAAAAGAGTTAAATAAAATGTGTGAATCAATATTTGTTTTTCTGTTGAAAAGTTTCAGTTTGCTCACAGGGCTGCTGAATTTCCCTCTTCTAAACAAAAACTGTTTTTGTCCTCTAGTTCTCCCTGCATTGTATTTTTCTTTTTGCCCTGTATTTCTATTTGCCCTTTTTTTGCTCAAAGCATTTCTATATGGAATCAAAAACTCACCTCTGCAAACACTGCTCATTTGCATAAGCAAGCTATCCTCTGCTTTACATTTGTGATCTCGCCTCCCTTATTCTAGTCACAATTTGAAACACAGCAAAAGGGAAGAAAACAAGGGAAAAAAATCAGTGAATTAGAAGATTTTGTTGTACCATTGATTGACTCACCTAGATATGGTCACTTTTATTTAAAAAAATTAACTTTGTGTACATCTTAAGGCTGGGAGAAAATATTAGGATTAAACTTGAAACCTAAAGAGAAAAATGCATCGAAGTTGTTAAAAGCTACAAGATACTTTAGGAATCGTGAGTAGCATTAAATCAACGATACATATTATTTGAAAAAAGGAATAAATAAATAAGAATAAGTACTTAAGAGCAACCCAAATGGCTAGTTGAACTGTTTGAACCAAACATTAATCGGCAAGCAATTTTTCCCTTATGTTTTAACAATTTGATCTGGCAGAAATCCATATAAATACGTTGGCATCAATAGGAACTTTAGGCTTGTAGCCAATTTGGTCCTTGAACTTGTACTAGGGCTGTGTTCACTTCCTTTCTGTAAATAAATTGCCATCTATTTATTAGTTTCTAGCTTGTCTCCCTGAAAATAGTCAGCAAGTAGGTAAAGGAAAAAGTATTATTTTCATATACTGTTATTATTCTTTGTAATTAATTTTCCCTTGATGAATTATGACTTGATTATTAGCTACTAAAAAAAAAAAAATTGAAAGAAAAGTTGACTGGGGAATCACATCACTGATTCTCTCAATGAGTATTATAATGAGCCAGACATTAAATGTTCAATCATTTTATTCAGTCTATTAAATTGATATTCTTTAGCAGGAATATTTGATTCCAGATAGAGAATAAGATGGCTTGCAGAAAAATAAGTATGTAAATCTTTTGTTGGTGATAGTTTATAAATCAATAATTTAATAAGTAATACTAAATTCTTTACACATCACCAGTTCTTAAAAAAGTATTTCTGTAAAACAACTGGCTATTCACTTTTTACTAGGATTCAAAATTATTTTTGCTAGACACCAAATATAGATAAATATACATTTTTTTTTCTTCAAATGTATTACTAAAACAACAAGAGGCTCATTAAGGCTTACCTACTTTTACTTGAAAATTCATTTAGTACAAATGCATATAAAAATTATTTAAAACTGTTGCATACACTTTGACAGCTGTATGCATTTAATGGAAATTATTTAATGCTATATGTGACACAATGTGGGGACCTCACACCCTAGGTTTAGGAATGCTTACCGCCAAATGATACTAGGGGAAAGTTCCCATGATTCCCTCCTTGTTCTTTTTCACTGACAGTCAATGGCCTAGTCAAACTGCTTTTGCAAGATCCTGTGGTTAAAGCTTTAGTTAGGGAAGTAATGTTTTGATTAAGAACAGATTAGTTAAGAAAAAAACATTACTTCTATATTCATTTACTTGATGTATGCATTTGGCTCTCCCTTAACAGCTATAGATGGCCATTTTTTTGGCCATGCTGCTTTATGGGTTCCATGTGTCAAAATTCCTGAATGACACAACTATAGTGATATCTACACAAATGATGCCTTAAAAATGCAGAATTGAAAAATAGCACAGCACAACCAACTTAATGTTATCGCAATATAGCACCAGATATGTGAATATAAATATCTTTTATTAAATAAATTGTTTTACCTTGATTAGAAAAGACTTGAAATAGATGACATTTGCAGAAACTTTGAAACTCTTTTCTTTAATACTGAACACTTGTAGTTGAATTTTTATGATTAAACTAAAAAAAATATCAATCTGACTGAAACTAGCTTTAAATGCTTAAAGAAAGTGCTAAAAAATCCCTCCAGGCAATAAAAAAATAATATGGCATTATGTAGAAATAAAGTTTACATAACTGAAATTATAAAGTTTAATTTTTTTTGGAGAGAAGATTCTTGGGTTGTGGGGAGGAGAGTAATTTGTTAGAAAAGTATATGAAGAGAAATCTATGGATAGAAAAGAGACTTCTGTTTTTTAAATTTTTGCTTATAAAAATTGCACATTTTTTTCTTTACCAACATTAACTATAAGATACATGGTTATGCACCTAACGCCTCATATTTAAATTTTTATTTTATTTTTGTCAGCAGATTTTATTGAAATTTTACCACAATTAAATACAATTTTACTATCTAAAATTTTGAGTTATTCCATCATTCTTGATCAACCTCTTTATGTAGTTGTGGAACACCAAAATAATCTTCTGATGTATTTTAAACATTATCTCTACAGCAAAACCTCTGCATCATATGCACTTTCAACTTCATGAACTCTGACACTTAGTTAGTCAATCTTATAGTTTTGATAAGTCAGAGGTAAAATTTCAATAAAATCAGGTGAGAGCAAAGAAAATTTTTAATGTTTTAAACACAGTTCATTGCATTTGATGCACCATCTTTTATTTAAAGAAATTTAAAATCACAGTTTGTAGGAACGGATATCTATTTCATCAAATTTTTTAGGTGTGTGTTTGTTATTATTTTAGCAAATTTTTTCGGTGAGTGTTTGTTATAATATATAGCTTCTGAAAAACCCTTTGTTAAATAATAATAACATATTAAAATTCTCTTAAATTTGGTTTTCCTTTTTTTTTTCATTTATTATATTTTATTAAATTATCTAGACATATCCAATTATTTAAGGATGAGATTAATGTTTCAGAGAGAATATGTATAAAAATTAAACTGTGCAAAGAATATACTATGTAAAAACAAGGCTCTACATTGTGAGTGAAATACTCAAATTTGTGAATGATTTTTTTCAAGTGGCGACTAAAAATAATAAAACGCTTATCTTTTGGTGACTGTTTTTTCACAGACAATCTTCCAAATATTGAGTAAAAAATGTCTTTCCAACCTTTTTTTTTATTAAACGAGCTAAGTCAAATTATTTAAACAATAGAAGGTTTAATAGAATTAAAAAAATAGAATGATATACTTTATTTTTTAACAAAGCTGTTTAAAAAAATATCCGAAGAAATTCAACAATTTTCTTATATCAAGGGAAGAAAAAAAAGGACTTCAAAGTGAAATGGATTATGCTTTTTAAAATAGAAACTAAGTTTCAGAATTATTGGTTTATTCATAACATTAGAATGAAATAGCTTTTCATGGGTTTGGCTAATAACTTTCTAATTTGGCTGGAAAATAAAAAATATTTAGTTTTAAAGGTCAACTAAAGATCAATTTATCTGTAGAGCCCTGAAAAAGTATCAGGGTAGAGATTTATTCAGAAAATGCTGATACAATTTTGTTGTCTTATAAGAAAGTTTCTGTGTTAAAAATCTGTTGGTGCTTTCTGAATAAATCTAAATCCTGATGGTATTTTACATATATTGTTTGCTCCATTTCATTTTTATACATTTATCCAATTATGTGATATAAATATTTTTTTTTTATTGTGATGAATCCCTTAAACCCAACTGTGCAATTTGAGTAGGTTTTTGGAATCCTAAACGTCTAAATATTTTCCCTAACTAGATGTTAACATTCATATAATCATTTATTAAATGATCAACTATATCAATCTGTATGTAAACTCCAGGCAACATCTGGTGTGTTATATTGAGGACTCCACCTTGGAATACATAATATCCAACTAACTAAGTAAGATAGATATATACAGTGCCCCACAAAAGTTTACAATACACTATTGAAACTGTCAGTTTTTGTATTTCTAGCTCCCAAATGGCAATGAAACTTTTTATAAACATAGAAAATGTATTGAAACTAAGATAGGAGCAGTTAGAAAAATAAAAAATAACACTTTAATACAACGCGAAAAGAAAACTCAATAATTAGCAATGCAAAAGTTTACAACACATATCAAATTCATTAGATTTCTCAATTTTATGGCAGTTTATCATAGTAAAATTCTCAAAAAAAAGAAAAAAAAAGTCCCTTCTTTTTTTTAAATTTGATATTTGATCTTTTCTAGTTTTAATGAACAAAAAATACATGTTGAAAATAAATTTTTCAGGAAATAATGGGCTTTGAAAAGTGTGCATAGTTTCTTTATGCACAGAGATTGTGTTATACCTACAGTAAAATGTATACAAGGTTGATATGCCATAAAACAAATCAAAACAAAATGGACTCAGACTAGGAGAGAAGATTTACATACTTATAAGGTCACTTTGTATTAATTAATATGTTAAAAATTCTTGAAATGAGAAAAAAAATATACCTTGAAGTAAATTTTATTAAGACCTAATTTAGACTGTTATGTTATGCTTCTAAAGTTCACTTTTCCTATTTCCTTTGTCTTTCTGCCTACCTTGTTTAGTCTAAAAGTTGTCATAAAAAATTGAGGAATATTTAGCCTGTTTTTTTCAAAACTGCATTTTATGCAACAATAACTTGGATGATGTAATTTCTCAACAAAACTATCTTGTTTTTGTTTATTTTGTTTTTAATTTAACTTCTTCATGTTGTGGAATGTTCTATTTCTTTGAATACTATTCATAGGTTCATGGTCACAGAATGAATAGGATGGGGGAGGAAAGGGAAGAAAGCTGCAAGTGGGGAGCTGCTAACTCGCTTTTTCTCTCTTCTTCCATTCTCAAGCTGCCCTGTACAAACCATTTAAAATTTCACTCTAAAGTGCTATCAAATAGTATCAGATTGCATTCTGCCATTCTTTAAAAACAGGAAACAGATTGCACTCTGATTTTTTATATCAGGTAAGAGAGGAAGCAGATTCCCCACTGAAAATGTTGTAATGGGAGCAGCATCTGCTTTAGAACGGTTTCTGTAAAAATATGTTGAACAGGTTTATACAAAACTTTAAAGCTCATGGATATTCTTTTGTTCCTTCAGAGTCATTGGAATGCATCTGATGACTTCTTAAAGATATTATAAACATATCATGCATCTTTTACTATTTGGCATTGCACTTATTGCTTCAATACTAAATCTAACCCATGATTTAAAAGTGACATTATCTTTTATATCAGTATTTAGCAAGGGGTTATAAAACAATGTTTGAACCATACCAGGATCAGGTTCTCAAGATTGAAATTCTAATAAATATGCCAGGTTTGCTTATAACCTGTTTTTCTTTGTAATTGTAATGAAATGTAGTAAACACTAAAATAATCTTTTTTAATTCTTTATTAAAAATATATTTTTATTTAATCAGTGGTTTATATTTATTACAATATAAGAATTACTTAATTAATCTCAATAATGAAATTTTAAAATAAAAATAAGTAAACTACAGATTATTTTATCAAGAACATAACTTCAGATTATGGAAAACGTTCAATTAAATGAATAAAATAATGAAAATCATCTTCTAGCTAAATGAAAACTATTTTGATAAGAAAAATTGAAAACCTCTTCTAGTTAAGTAAAACCTATTTATTTTAATCAGAAAGAATATAGTTGTGATTGTTTTAATTCTTTTATTTGTTTACAGTTTTAATTGAGTGCCCCCCCCCAACACACACACACACCTGTTCAAAGTAGACATTGCCAGTGATCTGAAATTTTCATGGATTTTAAGCCAATGGAAGGTTGTTGTATATTCAAAAACAAATAATAACCAGTTCAGAAGATATTTTCAGATTTTAGTATGGTTTTTCCTGTGATCGATACAATTTGAATCATATAATCAATTGTTAGTGACAACTTTTGGTAAATTTTTTATAAATCTATAAAAGGGAAATTTAGTTATTTTCTCAAAGTTGCTATCTTAGCTCAAATTAGTTCATATTCTCTTGTCTTAGGAACAAACTAGAGATTTTTAAAAAGAATCTAATTGAGTTTTTAATACTTACAGTTCTATAATTTTCACCAACATTTTGTGAAAACTTAAAGTCAGCTTTCAAAAATAAGAAACAAATGAACTGTAACAAAAACAAACTTGATTTTAGCATAAAAAAAAAATCATTATAAAAGCATAACTGCCTTTTTTTTTTTAAATCCTTATTTATTTAGAATCTCATTCTGTAATTTCTAAAAGACAAACAAGATTTACAATATAATCCATAATGTCAAAAGTTTTGTATTCTAAATTTAGTATAGTTTGGCAGTAGGTTATTTGCTATATGGACTTTGTTTAATTTTACTGAACTCTTTATTGTTAAGATCTTTATCTCAGTTCTTTCCTGTTGTTGCATTAGAATTCTCAATTTTTGGACCTGTAGGTGTACATAGCTTTTTATCTTATTGGTATGTCTGTTTTATCTGTTGACTCAAGGGCTATCGAAAAAACACATTTCAACACATAAAACACCTAACATCACAAGAATTAAAACTACAACAAAAATAATAATAGTAAAATATAGCACAAAAACCACAATAAAATGAAATTAGAAATACTAAAGGCTAGTAGAAAAATAATAAAAAGGAACCTTAACAAATTAGCATTTGACCAAAGTCATGGAATTTTCAAACAAGAAAATAACAGATGAAGATACCCAAAATTAAAACTTAATTGTTTCAATCAGCATTTAAAAAAAGATAAATAAATGCCACATTTACTTTAAAAAATTATTTGCTGATATCTTAAATCATATTCTTAAAAACTACATTTAAAAGAATAAAAACCACATATATATTCAATGAAAAATCACCACTTAAGAAAAATCAATTTCTGAAAGTGTTTTGGAGTATGGGAAGCTATAAACCAACAGGACCCAGAACTGAGTCCTCATTCAACAGCAAGGAAGAACTGAGATAAAGATTATGATAAAAAAGTTCTTTAAGATCCAACAAACAATATGAATGTAAATTAGAATACCTATTTAATATCTGTATTTTTAACTATTAGCACAGAATAAAATTAACTTGAAAAATATTACTCATATCAAGAAAACACTATAAAGACATTTAAATGAATGCTACCTTAAATCTTTTCCTCTAATTGACTCATCAACCTAGATAATTCTAATCAAACTTCCTTAAACAGTACACAAGTTATTAAAAGCTGTAGACCAAACAGATTTTCTAACTATATTGCAGTAATTAATAATTGCTCTATGAAAATAGGTTGAAATTTCGAACCAGCAACCTATTCACTATCGCATAATTCTACACAAAGATTTTACCTAAGCACATGCATACAACAACTACAACTATGTCACATTAAAACTATAAATCTGGCTCTTAAAAGCAACAACTCTGTATATTGGAAAACAAAAAACAATAAAAAAAATATTCAAATAATACATAACAAAAAAAGGTTTTTAATATAGAACCATTGAATGAGGCTGACCATTATTTTAAAATAAATAAATAATTATAAGTCAAATGTACACCAATGTCAGACATTTTTACCTAAACCTTACTACAGTTTCAATCAACATTCACCTGGTGAATGTTGATTGAAACTAGTTGTATATAGAAAAAACTATATCAATGTCATTTCTGACATAATAATGTTTAAATATTTCCTGATTAACCCAATGGAGGTCTTTTCTAATAAGAAATATAAAAAACTTTTGTCTCTTCTGAGACCTCAATGTTTAAAATTCCAATATAGTGATAAATCATTATATCAGTTGAAATAAATTTATCATTGTGTTATGATAGATCTGTAACTTCATTACATTTCATATATATATATTTTGGAAGGTCAAAATTTAGAAATATGGTGCAAGAGATTTTTGCCTATGTTAGGGACCACTATGATCCCAAATTTTATCAAGATTTGTTGAGGGGATGGGAGTGGAGGTGATGATCTAATTCAAATTCACAAAGAAGTTGGCTAGAGCCATAGTGGCAGCCCCCAGGATGGTGGCAAACCCCAACTTGGTTAATTTGGGAAACCAAATAATTTTAGAATTTAAATCATGAAATGTCCTTTTATTTTATAAAAAATTATATTAATAAAAGAAATGATGAATAATCTTCAAAATGTAAATCAATAAGGATAACTTCATTTGTTGTGGGGGGGGGGAACAACAAATGAAGTTATCCTTATTTGTTTGGGGTGGGGGCAAATTTACATTCTGATGACCATTCATGATTTCTTTCATTAATATCAGGCTCTTCCAAATCTGAACTTCGAGAATACCAGCTAAATGGGACCAAACCTGACCCATGAGATTTGCCATCATATTTCCACATCTGAGAATGTGATCGCAAATGATAAGTTAAGTTTGGTCTCATCCAACAACGATTCCCAAAGCTCAGACTCGGAAAACCTTTGTCATTGCTGGTTTAAAAATACTACATAATGTGACCAATGCATTAAAATTAAAATTAATGGTTGGAATTCTTTTAACCAAATTATGGTTGGTTCTACACTCAAAGAATATAAAAATCAATTTATTGAATTAATAAATTCCTTCTGAGATTAGCTCGTAAACAGGGTTTTTAATGAATAAACACAAACTTTAAAAATATTAACAAATTATCTTTTTGTAGAAAGCATTCAATCACTGTTGTGAAGAGAATTTGTATCTAAATTCAATTACCATTCATTGCTTAATACTTATGCGGTTATGAGTCAAAGATCTCTTGGACTGATGAACATAGGGCTAAAACCAGCATTTCATTTTGTACTCAATTATACCTTATTTATTATGCATATCCATATCATTTCGTATTCCCAAAGATATTTTCTGAGTTTGTACAATCATGTAAAGTGCTATTTTAATGGTGATTGATTACTAGTTAGATATAAGATTATCCTTATTTTGTTTTCTGGTCTACATCATAATCTATTATTTTTTAATTGAATATCAAGAAATCTTCTTTATTTTTATGGCAAAAAGTCACCTTGGGCCCAACTGATAAGATTTGCACCAGTTGATCTGACATATGCAATCTCAAAGTTATGAATAGAAACATTTAAAAGGGGGAGGAGAAAGGCAGCAAATATAAACATATAGTAGTTTTTTATTGTTCAGCTGGAAGAAGATTCTGTTCAAAGTGAGAAAGCTCTGTTGAAAATCCAAACTTCCCACTATTTATAAAAACAAAACTTGAGTGAAAAAACAACTCAATACAAATATACTTGATGAATGTTTCATTTTAAAAACCTCTAAAATAACTAATATTTCCTAATTCAAGATATTTATAAACTTAAAAATCTTTTATACCAGCTCAAATCATGTAAATTCTTGAACATATATGATAAAATAAAATGTCTTTTAATTCCAACTTTGACTAAAAAAGTTAATCAGTGTGATCAATTTATTTTATATTGATATTTTTTAGTCTTTTAAAGATAGAATCAAGATTTACTCATTCATGAACTAATATTCTACCTATGAAACTTAAAAACAAAACTTTAATATCATTAGAGAAGAAAAATACTAAATAGATGATAAAATTCTTAAAAACAAATTCAAAAAAATATCTAAAAGATTTTTCCATCCTATTAGAATTTTTTTGATAAAAATGAGTTCTTCTTCAACAAAAAAAATCCCTATATTAATATATTTAGTCACTATTTACATATACAAAAACAATTTCTAAACTTTGAAATTTGTTGTGAAGTGTAACATTTTTAGAAGTCTGAACAAATATCTAAATAAAGAAAAGTTCTTGTATTGTTCATTGAATAATCAGACTTAAAAAAGAAAAGAAATCCATTATCTACAAAGTTTTATTATTCTTAGGATAATTTTATGTTAAGCATTTTACGACAACATTGTTATATTTACATTGAAAACTGTTAATCTAGAATCTTGGATAAGACAACAAACTTTTATTGAATTCAGAATAACAGAACACCATTAATTTCAACCATCAGACAAAACAATGTTGTTCTATCATACTTACGATCCATTGAAAATATTGACATTGATTCTTGAATAGGACAATATGCATCCCAATTCAAGACTGTTATAATGTCAATATTAATCAATACCTTATAATTGAAAGAAATAATAAAATACGAATGCTTTTCAAAATATTGTAACTTAGGAGAGTTTATTCCAATTTGGTAGTATTTATGTTCAATGTCTATGAATCATTAAAAAATCTTTTCATCTGAATAAAATCTTTTTGCTATAAAAAAAACATAAATCTGAAAATGAACCCAAGATGATTTTGAGTGTCCATCTGACTCAGCCAACAGATTTAATATTTTATATATACACAGACATGACAAAAAAGAATAGACACCTATAGAAATTGTTTATTTTGATAAACATACAATTTATTGAACAAAACCAAAAATTAATGGAC
>JAYKTE010046276.1:0-14907 GCA_036873565.1 Xipholeptos notoides
AAGAAGACCAAAGACAAGTTTGAAGAGCTGGGCAGCATCAAGGTTCTGCCACATCCAGTCTACAGTCCTGACTGTGCTTCATAAGATTGTCCTTTTCCACTCAATGCAGCACTTTCTAAAGGGTCGCCGATTCGACTCATTAAATGAAGTCGAGGAAGCGTGTAAATAATTCTTTGATTCGAATCCAAATCCGGCTGAATGGTACTTTCACCAGATCCTAAAGCTTCCAACTCGATGGAGAAAGTCTTGGAGATTGATAGTCTTTATTTTGAAGAATAATTTATGTTGTTTTTATTATTATTTGGCGAGTAAAATTTCAATTTTTGCAAGTGTTTACGAACTGTTGACGAATTTTTGGGACAACCTTATAGTTTTTCTATATTATTTAAACGCTATCTTTATGTCGTAACATTGATTCAATTTGATTTAAAAAACAAACAAACCAGAAATGAGTTATCACTCTATCTTAGAATATTGATGGATAAGTATTTGCTCTGCAAATAGGAACCCGCAATAGTTAAAGCCGGCCCTGTACATGAAATATCATAGTTATTAATCCGCTGAATAACTTTGCTCAATAACTTTTAGAAATGAATATATTTTAAATCATTTTTATTTTTATAACTCTATGTCATATTTTTTTTCCATAAATATTCCAGCTAAACTAATTCATTTTTTGAGACTGTTTTGTTTTGGGAAATAATTGGTCGACACAACAACTTGATTTGCACTTTCCTACCTACTATTTTCCAATAATTTATAATAATAATAATAATAATAATAATAATTATTATTATTATTATCATTATTATCATTATCATTATTGAAAAAAAAGGAAAATAATAACATTTTATAGGAAAGGAAATATGTTTTTCTAAAATGATGAAAGTAATGGCGCTGTTTGAGTTACTTTTGTTTAACGACATATAAACTTTGAAAATCATTTAAAGTAGAGAGTATTTATTTCTGACAAATATATCTCTTTCGATGACAACAATTTTTAAGAACTTTCAGTGATGCTGTATAGGCTGTGTTTGTTTAGTAACATATCAACTTTGAGGATCATTTGATGCAGAGAACAATCATTTTTTGACAAATATATTTCTTTCGAGTACAGCTTTTTTTTTTAAAGAACTTGCAAGTACGCTGCATAGGTTATTTTTCTTTAGCAAGATACCAATCGTTGGGTTCATTTAATGCGGAGAGTTATTTTTGACAAATACGTTACTATTGGTTTCGACATTTAGAATAAACTTTTTTTTTTGTATGTAAACCTTTTCAGTTCATTTAATTCCGAGAACGATCAATTTTGATAAACATTATTTTTGCCACACGTAGTTTTTTAAATAACACAGTGTGCACTATCTAAACCATAACCGGAGGGAATGCAAGGATTCATAACTTTCCTAAGGGTTAGGGTTAGTTCAGATACGAACGCAAACGGTACGATTCCGAAGTCCAATTGCCTATCCATTCTGTGAAGTGGACTTCCCCCATCTCTTCTGTATTATTTAACTATTTAATCAATATCAATAGAACATAACCGCTCCAAGGGTAATGGCCTGGGGTTTAGCACAGCGGATTAATTTTGATTTGAAATTACTTATACTTATCCCGGGTGTATGAGCTTCAAACTTAGCACAAGGAATTAATTTAGCATATAAATTCCAATGTACAACTACTTTACCATGTGTTTGCGTGTGTGTTTGTATGTGTGTGTTTTTTTTTGTTTGTGTGTTTCTTTGTGTGTCTGCACGTACACGTGTACTGTTCGTATATGCGTGTGCGCATATATATCTATCCACGTGTTTTTACTTTTATGTGTGTGTGATTGCGTGCGTGTGCGGTTGTAATTGTGTACGTGCTTGTGAGCGTTTAGTGTCTTGGTGTTAATGACTAACATGCACACATCCATAAATGGTCAGCCAAGAGGTGGAAGTGAAAAAAGCACAAAAACAAAAAAACAAAGCAATAAAACTAACCACCTGCCCAGCCCCTCAAAAAGGGAAAGAAATGAGAGGGAAAGAAATAGGCCGTGTTATCAACGAAAAAAGAAAAGCATTTAAAAGCCTATAAAAGCAGTGAGGAGACTTTTTGATAAAAAAATTGTATATAAAAATCATTAGAAAATTTTCCGCAACTTTTCCCAATCGAAATTTAGTTTCATTTATTGATTCCTTATTTCAGTCTGAATCCACAAATTAAATGATGAAGTTTTGGCTAGCCTCGTCTCAAAATCTGACTAATTACAATTCAGTTTTTTTATTCACTGCCGCATTTATCACTGCTAAAAATAATGGTTTTATTTGGGCTTGTGTTATTATCATTAAATTCTCACAAATGTGCAACATCTGCGCTTAAGAGCAATAGTATGCGTTTAGGGAGTATTGACATTCGTTTGGCTATTTTTTTTCATCCCTTAGTGTAGGTCACATAATATACAATCTAAAATGATATAGATCTTTAGTCTCGCAGTCTAAAAGCACTAATAAAATAAAGCTAATGTTTACTGGCATATCTACTTCAAAATTATATTTCATTGTGTGGCACTATGTTTTGCGCCACTAGGCCTTAAATTAAAAAGAACCCCCAGCGTTTAGGGATTTGGTAATACGCGTTTGAACTTCCAACAACAAAAATTCTCTTTTTTTATCTTTCTTTTCTAACCACGGCATGAGTTAGACATATCTTTCAATAACTCTCAGGGAAGAAATACATTAGCTTAATAGTTAAGGTTAGTTATTTGAAATTGTGAGAATTGTTTAAACAAATTAGTTCGTTAGAAACTTTTACAACAATGTGTTAAGTTTGTCCATCAGTTCTGTAATCCGTACTGCTTGGTCACTTTGCCTTACAGATAGTAACAGAAGAAGATCTCTGACCTTGTGAACCATGTCGGGAGACGTAGCCAACGCCTGCTCGGGAGATGGTATATATGGTATGTATGGTATCGGTACATACGCACTCTATCGGCATAGTGTCATTGTTGTAAACTTATTTGTAGAGAAACGCTTTGCCTGAAAAACTTTTGTTTACATATTATTCAAATAGAAATCATTTGCTAAACATTCACCAACGATGCAAATCCTATCAAACAATTATATAATGAAAAGTATTATCCTTATTTGTTTTGTAAATAGAAATAGCTTTCAGTGAAACTCAAACACTTATTGAATTAGTTTGTCTGAATGTTAAAGTTAAAGACTACTCAAATTAAAGACCAAGAAAGACTAAAGACAGTTAACTCGGATTCCGGTAGGTTAATGCTGAAAATGAATTCTCCAGACGTGATCTACCCGAAATTATTAATTGTGTACCATAGTACCATATATCCACGTTGTTTAAATTCAATAAAATAGGAAAATTAATTCGCAAAGAAGTCAGTCGAACAACACAAAATTTTCAGAAGAGACAAAAGTATGTTTATTTTATTTTGAAATTGTCGGCTTCAGCTGAAAGAGTGTATAAAATTACACGTTTTGTTTTTTTAGTTCGGTGTGAACATTGAGTGAGTGTATATTTTCAAATCAACTCGTTCTTGCTCGAGTCACTAGTGCGAGTTATTCTTCTGTTGTTGGGTCCCGTCTTTCCTGTCATCCTGACGGCCTGTCGACCTTTTTGCTCTGAGCTCGACAATTCTCTCAACTGACAGTTTTTTTCAAAACAAAAATCCTTATATAAATTTCGCCACTAACGAACACGTGGCTTATTGAATACACTTCACTGTCGAAAACATGTATCCCAGCCATTATATTACAATACGTCCTCCGTTCAAAAAAATTATTTATAAGAATTTAATTATTTAGGGGATGTAAAAGCAACATTTTCTAAAGTCTTGACAATTGATCGAACAAATATAGATGAATAAAAGTTTATTTTCTTTCGTCTTGTTGAAATATAGTTCATATTCGTCTCCTCCTTTTTTTTCTGTTTTACTCTTTTTTAGTACTTTTTGTATTTTAATATACTTGTTTTCTGGTTTTTCCTTCAGTCTTTAGATTCCGTATTTTTAAAATGCATTTTTCCTATCTTAACCTCAACAATTTCTAACTTTCTTTACATATATCAGACTTTAAAAGTTTCGCAACCCCTTATATATCTCATAGAGGCTCAACCACAGTAAGTAATGAGAACATTTGAGATGATCCTCGTTGATATCAGACTTTAAAAAGTCTTAGGCATCATGCGTGCTCCCAAATTCCGTTCGGCTATCAATATATTTTGCAAAAATTCTTGCAGTCATCACCCGCTTCGACGGATCTCAACAAAGGCCATTCACACTCCGGCCTCACCTCGCTACATAATTTAAGCCATCTGCCAGAACTCCCATCCGACGAGTGCACCTCGGTTGTTTCGTTACTATTTACCTAATTACCCTATCGCCTAATCTATTTCTTAAAATACTTTGCTCATCAATTGTATTCCCAGACCTGTCGCTAGTTTTTATGATTTTCTTCTTTCGCACAGTTGAGCGACGCTACGCGACTGGGATGTCTTGAACGTTGTCCGAATCTTTCCGACAACTCCGAGCAAATTCATTACGCATAACCATATTCTTGTTCCATCGTTCTCAACGCTTTAAAAGTTCGCGATATGGGGACTTTTCAACAGCTGCGTTTACTTCCATATCGATGCTCTTTTCCGAAACCTTCGGATAACTATCAGCGTCAGCGAACAAGTTACAATAGTTATCAACTAAATCTTTTCCGGATTCGCTCGGAACTTCTACCTTTACAGCCTCTAACTCTGCAGTCTCGTGTCCCTCTATATCCATCAACTCTACCGAATTTATTTTTGCTAATTCTCGTAGCCTACCTATGGGACAACCCCTTTTTAATCTAATCGTTTAGTCAGTTCTATTTTCAATAAAAATCAGAATTCTGCGAGAATCATCTGCTGCGACCGTCTTTCTCGTCACATATATTTCCTTTAATCTCCCGAAAAATCCCGAATTTATACTCTCAATTTTGTACTTTTCCTCAGTTCCTTTAACTCTAATTCTACCTTGGCACGTATGGGTATGATGGGGTTCCAGTATTACTGCATTTCCCTAACCTGACCAGGGAAGGAATGGGTTTATTATCTTCCAACCTTTTCAATAGTAAAGTGTGTTGTAGGTTTAACTATTTTTAAATTTTTTTTATTAATTCTGTTAAGTTATCATTATTAGAGTGTATTAAAAGAATGTCATCTATATATCTAAAGTAACTATAATCAGAAGGAAGAATGTTTTTAAAAGTCCGGACTCTAAAAATTCAAGAAAAAGACAAGCGAGAACACTGCTCAAAGGGGAAACTATTGGTAGTCCAAATTTATTTTTATTTTTATTTTTACCTTTGAAACTAAAAAAACAATTATCGGTACATAATTTGCATATGTCGACGATTGAATTTATTGGTAAAGCTAATTTATTTTTAAATTTACTAAGGTGTTTTTTTTAAGTGTGAGGCATTTATCAATGGGAATATTAGTGTAGAGTGATCTAATGTCTAAACTAGATAAATGTTTATTATCCATGTCTATATTTTTTGTTTTGTTTAATAAATCATTGGAATTTTTAAAATGTGTGTTACAAAATGTACCTAAGAAGGGGGTTAAGGTTTTAGCTGCAGATCGTGCTATTTCATGTTGTACTGTTCCAATACCGGATTGTGAAGAGTTCATGATAACAATTCCACCTCCTTTATCTGAAGGCGTAATTTTGATATTATTATTTTTGGATAGGTTTTTTAAGGCATATATATATATTCAGGGTAAACTAAGGGTTTTCTTATCATCATTGATGCTGGCTGTAAGTAAACGTTGTATAAATCCTTTTTGAAAGTCAGTGTCATTGTGTCGGTAATTAGTGTCAATCAACTTTGCAACATTCTGTTTTTTTCATTTTTTATTTTTTTTTATTCCTGTGACAAATTTCAGACGAAATTGAATAGCTTCCATTTAAAAATCTTTTCTATTTAGTTCTCTCCATTTGCTATCATTATATAATTTTTTTAATTTTTGATTTAATCTATGAGTGTGGTGTCTATCTATTTTATATATTTCCTTTTTAATATTGCTTGCTGTATAGGTTGACATGTAATGGCTATTTCTTAGGAAATAAACAAGGCTTTTTGCATCTTCAAAAGTAGACTCTTTGGAATATTTTAAGTCCTGAATAGAAGATTGCAAATAGAGTTTGATGAAATCAGGAAAAATATGGTGAAATGTTTTTATAGTGCTGGAGATAAATTTAGGAATAACTTGTTCCTGTAGGCAGTTTAAAAAAAAATCCTCTGTTTCTAAACGAATGTGCAGATGTTAATAGTCTTTTATATCAGCGAATCATCATGTAAACATCCATATTATGAAATTGTTGTTTAGTGGACTAGATATGTAAAAAATGGAAATGTATATACAGATAGATAATAATGAAAAATTCATTGCAGACTTTGGTCATACTCAATTATTAAATTGAATTATTAAATTGAATTATAAAAGACACACATTCACTTAAACATACACACAAACAAACTCACACCCACACCCACATACACATACATACATGCATATATATTTATATATGTATATATATACACAGGGATCCCATTCGTGTCCGAGTATTGTATACATATCGTCTTGTCTCCTATCTTCGTTGATGCGAGAGTAAAAAAGGTGACATTGCCATTGGCTCGCCATTTCGCTTCCACCGTGGCTCAAGAGATATGAGACAGACGGTGTCCAAGATACAGGTTGCATCGGGTTGCTGGGTTCTTGATGCACCGACAGGCGTTCCCGGTTGAGTGTTGGCATTTACTTGAATTGGTTACTCTCATCTACCCAGGTTTTTAAGATCAGTTTTATCCTTACACCTAGACGAGATATTCCTACAAAATAACGAACTTCATCTACCTGAGGCAACTGAAAGTGAATAAAATAATATTGACTAGCAGTCCAAGCTTTTATCACTGCTTCAGCTTTGCTGTGTATGTCTGTATATATATGTGTAGTAAATGTATGAGTATACATATATACAGACATGCATATACACTCACACACATATATAATAATAATGAAAAGTTAATTGCAGATTTAATATTTATAGAATACGCAAACACACACACAGACAAACAGACATGTACATACAATAATGAAAAGTTTGTTACAGATTTTATTCATAGACAAATAGAAAGGATCGAATAGGCAATTCCACTTCCAATCGTTCCGATAATAAGAAAGAAAGATAACAAATAAAAATATAACGATCATTATAACAGAACTTCCTCCGATTTGTCGGAGGTTATAATGTGGAAATAGTAAAAAGAAACAAGGCTTTTAATGTTCAGGGAAATTACAGGGAAATTAGTTCTTCATGCTCGTTTGCTCATAGAAACTCCCTAAAATGAAAGAAATGTCCGATCCAGTTTCCTAATTGGTTCTTTTTTATAGAATTTATTGCTAATGAAATTTTGGATTTAGTTATTTAATAATAGTTACAGATCTAGGTCAAAGTTACAGATCTAGGTCAGAGTATGAGAGAACAATTCTTGGGGAAGTTCATGGAGGTGTAAGTTTTAGAGCAAATTTGACAATTTTTTAATTGCTTGTCTGTTTTGGTTGTTTGTTTTATTTTATAGCATATCAAGCTTTTTAGGTCATTTAATACAGAGAACAATCATTTTTTATAAACATTCATTTTTGTCTACACCTATTTTTTAAATAACACAATATGTATTATTCAATCCATAGCTGGAAGGAACGTGAGGATTCATACTTTTCCCAAGAGCATTAGTCCAATTATGACCGTAAATGAATCGACTAAGATTCGAACTCGCATAATACGATTCCGAAGTCCAAGTGATTATCTCCTGTCCCAAGTGGACTTTTTATTGCAAACCTCGCTTTTTAAAGATATGATATAATATACATATTTGGTCGATCACCAAACAAAGTTAGTTACAAGTTCAGTTTTACGTGCTCATCATATGGCGGAGTTTTGTAATCATTGTTGCCCTTCTTGCCCTAGACGAGTTACTCCCTTTGAGTTGACGGGTCTCATCAACCCAGGTTTTGGGGATCATTCTTATATTTACACCCAGATAACTTATTCCCCTGAGTTAACAAGCCTCATCTGCTCGAGGCAGCTGAAAGTTTTTAGTATTGATAACTGTTCCCCTAAACTTATCCACAGCAAAACTGTTTCCCGAAATTATCCATAACATAACTATTTTCCCAAACCTACCCACAACATCTGTATACGAGGAGTTTAAACATTCTCAACGGTGTTAAATTAGGGTTTGTTTTAGAGGGTTTTTTGTAACTATTGTCCAGGACTCTATTGCTATTTTCACGAGATTTCGAGTAATATACTCTTTTTCCACGTGATTCTGTTGCAACTCATGCCAGAACCCGTAACTTCAAATCGAAAGGCAGTTATAATTAGGGATATATTAAAGCACTCATCATGTATAGCTGGTGATAGTTTACAGAACCAGAACACTTACTAATAAATACTTTAGTTCGATGTTCCATAAGGGTGCCTGATTAAGACATAAACATTTCTGAACTCGATCATACACGCTTCAAGGAGATCAGGTGGCATAATAAGTTAAACGTTTCAACGATAACAAAAGAAAACCCTGTCAATATCTGCAACAGGTAGAGAAAGCTTTCAGGTGGCACAAGTTCAGTCATAAAATTTAACTTGCTCTGATCCATTTGGGTCGAATAACAAATAGGGAGCATTAAGTTTAGAATGGCCATCACATGTTACTCACGAAATGAAGTAAAAGGAAGAAACATCGAAAAAGTTATGAGAAAATATCAAATTATTTCGTTTAAAAAAATTAGGAGATAATAATATAGCATTTATAAATTATTTTTCAATCCAGATTTATTTTCATAAAGGATTTTTTTAAATGTTTTATTATTAACATTTAAGAAATTTAAACTTTTGATGTGAGATTTTATAATAAATAGTATTTTTAAGGCTTCGTTCTCGTTTTTATTGTTATACTTGCAGAAACAATTAAAAAACTGAATTGTTTTTCATTGAAAATTAGTTTCTCTTCCTCACATTTTTTTGTTTGTTTCTTTCCTTTCCCTTTTCAAAGTTGCATTGAAAATGTTGGTAATTATGTAGAAAAATAAAATCTAGTGCTCATTTAAATGGCACCATTCATGTCTTTGTAACTCTTCAATTTAAAAAAATAACTTTAAAAAAATAGGTGCCATTACTTTTGGAATGACCATCGCATCTATTGTTCCAAAAGTAACGCCTCCTATGCAAAAGTCCATTGGTTGTGAGTATGTAGGAAATGCATTCTGGAACACAAGAGATCGTTCGTTATAATGGTACCACTCCTGTCTTCGTAGCTCCTCAATCTTTAAAAATAACTTTAAAAAATAGGGGGCATTACATTTGAAACGACTTTCGTAATTAAAATTATCGCTTTTTATCTACACTACTATGTCGGAAATTCTAGCAATTAATCCAGCTATGGATTTAATAGATTTAAAATTGATAACTGTATTTATAAAAATTGATTGATCACAAAAGTACGAAGACCATGTATTGCAAAAATGAAGATGAAAAAAAAATCTCAACTTGAAAGGAATTACGCTCAAAAACTTTGAGATTTCATTTAAAATTGCTTTATGTTTTTAGACATTCAAAGAATCACACTTTTACAAGAAAATATAATTAATATTAATGGACTTTCATGGGTTGAATAAATCTTTTTTCCTACTTGACACTATTCAAATTGACTCTGTTTTGTTCATTATCTCATTTATCACCAATTTTCTTCGAGATAAGAAAATATCTTAAAAGGCCCAAAGCTATAAGCTTATCAATCCAACCATCATTTCTGCTCTTATCATTGACAATGGTTCATAAGTTTTATATTTTATTTTGTTTCCGTTTTTATAGAAATTCTGCATTTTAAAAAGGCTGTTCTTCTTGATTTTTCATTATGATTCTAAAACCACACGCAACAATGCACTAAGCGTCTTTATCTCGGTTAGATTGTGTCTTTTGCATTTCTGGTTGTTATCAAGAATAAGGGAAATTTAGGATCATTATTGGTTAACGCAAGGCGCAGGAATAAGTGAATGAAGACACCTTAACGTATCAGAAATATCATTGTTTTTTAATATCTTATTTCGTCATATAATGTCTTACATATCATCTATTCTTTGTTGGCATAGAGATAGTTTTCTTCAGTTAGAAGTAAGAATATAAAAAGAGAATAACGACAAAGAAAGAATGCAGAAGAATTTAAAAGAAAAAAAAGAAAAAGAAAAAAGCCAAGAAAGAATGAATTCAGAAAGGAAAGAACTAGAAGAACAAAGAACTAGAAGAACAACGAAATAGAAAAAAGAGAAAAATAAGACAGAATAAATTCAGAAAAAAAAGAAGAACGAGAATTGTAATCATGAAAGAAATAGAAAAAGCGAAAAGAAGAAAGAATGGATTCAGAAAAAACTCGAAGAATAGAAAAAATAAAAGAAATAGAACAAGAGAAAAAAAGAATGAATTCAGAAAAAAAACAAATTAGAGGAATAGAAATAATGAAAGAAATAGAAAATAAGAATTAATGAATTAAGAAAAAATAGAAATAATAACAGCAATGGAAAGAAAGAAAAAAGGAATGAATTCAGACAAAGGAATAAGACGAATATAAATAATGAACAAAATAGAAAAATAAGGAAAATTAATTCAGAAAAAAAAGAACTAGAAGAATAGAAATAATAAAATAAATAGAACAAGAGAAAAAACAAAACAGAGTAAAAAAGAAAAATAGGAAGACAAATAAAAAATAAAAGGTAAAATACGAAGGATGAAAAAGGGATAATTAAATAAATTTGAAATAAAATAGAATTAAATGTAATAAAAATATAATAAATAAAATAAACAAAAACATGTTAAAAATGAAATGTATAATAAAAGTGAAAATAAAATAAAGCATAGTAAATAAAACTAAAATAAAATAAACAAATGAAATAAAATAAGATAAAATGAAATAAAAAAGATTAAATCTGGAAATAATAAATAGAATAAATTAGAAAAGCTTAAAAATTGAAATGTAAAATGAAATAAAAATGAAAAATCAAATATAATGAAATAAATAGATTAAAAAATAAGATATATAAAAAGTAAACAAAATATAATTAAAAAAATGAAATAAAAAATAAGATTAAATAAAAATGAAATAAAATAGAAATATTTAAAAAAATATGTAATAAAATAAAATAAAGCTAAAATAAAAGTGAAATAAATAAGGAATAAAAAATAAATTGATAATATAAAAAGGAAGCAAAATTGAAACATACAAAGTGAAATTAAAATAGAATAAATAAATCAAATGACATAAAACTAGTATAATAAAAATATAAAGTTAAAAATGAAAAATGTGATGAAAAATAACTGAATAAAATGAAAATAAGACGAAAAAGAATGTATAAAATAAAAAATGAAATAAATGAAATAAAAATAAGGAAATCATAACAACATTTTTTTAAATAAAGATGAAATAAAATAAGTAGAAATAAAATTGAAAAATATTAAATAAAAATAAAAATGTATAAAATAAAATAGAAACAATAAAATAAAATAAGGTAAAAGAAAAAACTGTATAAAATAAAAAATGAAAAAAAAAAAAAATGTATAAAATAAAAATAGAATTAAAAAAAAAAGTAAGATGAAATACAAATTTAAAACCGTATAATGAAATAAATATAAAATGATTAAATAAAAAAATAAATTAAAATATGAATTAAAATGAAAAAGTATAGAAAAGATATAATTAAAATAAAAATAGTATGAAATAAAATAAAAATGTATAAAATAAAAATAAAAATGAATAAAATAAGACTAAAATAAGACTAACATAGAAAATATATAAAATAATATGATGAAATAAAAATAATAATATATATATATAAAAAATCAAATAAACTAATACTTTTATTTCTCTATGTCTTTCATTTGAGAATTACTCAATAACCATTCTTTTTCTTGATCCAAATTCTCTCAGAGGAAAATAAAATTTTGAATTGAATAAAGAAAATTGTAAAACTAATTTTGAATTTAAATTCTCTTGGGAGACAATATGACAAAAAGATTATTTTAGCTTCTCTATTATTTCCCAAGCAACAAATAAAACAAATAAGAATAAATAATTAATTTGATGTGTCAGTGTAATTCTACCACATAATTAAACGCATAAAAAAAGAAGAAAAAAAAAGAAATAGTACAGGGTGGGTAGAATATGACAGGTGTTTTTTTTTTAATTATAAAGATATGAAATATAAGATTTTATTGAAAATGAGATAATTTTTTTCTCAAATTATTCTAAAATGTTTACCATGTTATAAAGTCAACTGTGAAATATCTTTCATACAATGTCCATTTTAGTTAACTTTTTCCTTTTCAAGTAGCTCTTGTATGCAAAAACCTTATGTTTAATTGTCCATATTTTGAACTTTTATCTGAAACAAACATTCAAGAAAATAAACGGTACTTATTTGATGCATTTCTAATAATATAGAGCTGTCCAATTTCAAAAACACATATAATTTCTGTCCCACACAGTATTATAGTAATATTTCGAGATTTTCAAGATTTCTGAGATTATAATGCCGTTTAGTACGTACCAAAAAATCACCATTTTTGAACCACCGAAGAAAAGTCGTTGACAATTATGATTTCAATGTATCATCAGTAAGTTAGTAGAATCATTTCTGTAGATTTACTTTTTAAAACAAAATATGAAATATAGATTATTTTAAAATGTGTGGCAATTTTAAAATCTCTGTTTTAAAATCAGTTTTAAGAAAAACAGTTATCAGATTTTTATAATTTTTCAGTTATTTTTTAGTTTGAATTCATAAGTTACTTCTTGTGATTTCTTTTTATTACTTTGATTGACTGAATAGATAAATAAATTCTCACCTTTCCTAACTTAAAGTATCTTATAGTAATTTTTTTCTGTATAATCAACATTTACTAATAAATTTACAGAAATTCGTTGATTTTCTATGAAATTCTAAAAAAGAATGTCTAATATTATTTTGCTGCTTTTTTTAATATGTGATCTATTGAGTTGTTTACATTCCATAATGTGAACTATTAAGTTATTTAACGATGGAAATATATAGACAAAATTTAATTCTATCAATATTAAAACTGATACAAATTGCATTTTATTCTTTCTTTGTCTGTTTCTTTCTTTAGTGTTTGATACAACATTTTTACACTTAATCCGAAATCGCATTTTCCCCCAATGCACCCGACTGTTTCATAACTCACTTTAGGCAGCAAATATGTAGGAGCAGTTAAAGCTTGGACCCTGGAATCGTATTATACGAGTTCTATTGCTAGTCAAAACCATCACATTCCCTCTCCGCTGCCTCGGTTAATGAGTCTCGTTAACTCGGGGGAATAACTCATATAGGTGGAAAGATAACACTGATTCCAAGATCCCGGGAAGATGAGACTTGTCAATTCAAGAAGTGAACTCATCTAGGTGAAGGGCAACACTGATTACAAAACGCCCGGAAATATGATGAACATGTAAAACTGACATTGTGCCTAACTTGATTTGTTGCTCGACCAAGTGTATTTTCTATCCCCCTCTCTCTCTCCATCCTTCTCCCAATATGCATTCAACACAGATTGGGAGAGCGTATTGACTCTCTTTAGCATTTACATCTTTTTTATTTGTCTCTATCTCTCCTTCGTCTCAGCTTCTTACTTTCTACATGTTTTCTATCTCTTGTCGCCTATTTCTCTCGATTTCTATCCCCGAGCGTGCTTAACTCACTCTCAATTTACATAATCTCTCTTTTGTATTTCTCTCTTTTTTCATTCGTCTCTATTTCTACTTTATCTAACTTTCTTTCTCTTTTCATGCTTACTACCTCATGTCTTTGTTTCTTTTGATTAAACTCACTATCTTTACCTCCTCCAAATCTGCATTCTCTCTCTTTTGCATTTCTTTTTTTCATTTGTCTCTATTTCTCCCTTCATCTAACTTTCTTTTTCTTTTCATACTTCCAACCTGGCGTCTTTGGTCTCTCTCTCCTAATCTGCATAGTCTTTCTTTTGCCCTTTTCTCTTTTTCATTCGTGTCTATCCCTCCCTTTTCTAACCTTATTTCTCTCTTCATGCTTTTTATCCCATATCTTTGTTCCTCTCGATTTCACTCTCTGTCTCTATCTCTCATCTTTTTTCTCCTTTTTTTTTCTTTCTTTTCATCTTTTTTTCTTTTTTCTCTTTCCTTTTTCTATTTTTCTCTCTTTACCTTTTTTCTACTTTTTCTTTTTTTTCTTCCTCTTCATGAAAGATTTGATTAGTTTCCCTGGTTTACAAGAGAATTTATATTTGTTTTGGAATTCTCTAATTAGGGCTTGTAATTAAGCTCTCTCTCTCTCTCTCCGTCTCTCTCCTCATTTCCTACATCTAGCATTCTCCGTTGCCCTGAACTTAATACTTAATTAGTGCAAAACATGCAAGTAAACAACAATGATACTGCTAAGAATAACAGAACGAAAAAACTAAAAAAAAAAAAAATTCCTACCCCAAAAAAATAACGCAAAAAAATAAAAACACCAAAAAAACTCCCCAAAACTCTTACAAGCTTTTTTCAGATGATCTTGAAACAAGGATGGTTCACGTGTTAAAAACAAAGAAAGGCACTATATTGATCTAAACAAAATTATAATAATGATAATAATAACTAGCAGAACCTGTGGAAATTCCACAATAGTTGAAATATCAGAAAGTAAATTTAACATTCTTAAACTTAAAACAGATCCTGAGAAATGGTTCCAAACTAGCAAAACCTATGGAAATTCCACAGTAGTTGAAATATCAGAAAGCAAATTTAACATTCTTAAATTTAAACAAATCCTGAGAAATAGTTC
>JAYKTE010046385.1:0-14907 GCA_036873565.1 Xipholeptos notoides
TGTGTGTGTCTGTGTGTGTGTGTCTGTGTGTGTGTGTGTGTGTGTGTGTGTGTATAGATAGATAGATAGATATAGATATAGATAGATGGATCTAATCATTGAAAGTAAGAATCGCCACACCTTAGAAAAGTCCTAAGTTGTAACAACTAGACGATTGAAAACGATAATCCACGTGACATCCTCAGCGGCGGTAATTGAGACAGCGTGAAACCAAGAGTCGTAAGAGTCGATCACTCTTGGGCTGTCGATAGAAAAACACGATCAACCGACCGACCGGGTAGAGCAGGCATTCACATACGCACGTGAACGTGCGTGTGAGTGTGTGTGTGTACAGAGAAGGGGGCATGAGAGAGAAACACGGGTGTGTCCATATTCGGTATATAGAGATAAAACACGTCTATAAATGAGATAGTTCTAATTTTGAATGTTGCAGATTAAGCACTCTCATTTATTTCTTCGAATAAAAAACAAAACATGATGCTTTTTTTATATATATAACTAGCAATGTTACATGGAATTGCTCGGGTATTGTCTTGATGTTCCTTTTATGCTCATTTCGATCTGGTTTTCTTTTTTATAATTTGAAGATTTTTTTTCTTTTTTAAGAAAAATGCCGTAACTTTCTGAAAGCCGAAAATTATTTCAGTAAACTAAGGTTATATTGGGACCCTTATGACCAACATAGACCCACATAGCAGTCTAGCAGCCCATTATGATACATTTTTTCAAGTTTGACACGCTGGCAGCTATTTTATCTGCTTGAAAACAATTCTAATTGTTCCACAGGATTGAATAACATATTTATCAAATCGTAGACATTCAAAACGAATATTGGCAAAGTAGTTTGGTAGAGACCATTCACCAGACACACATGGTCACAGACCCCGGTTGAACGTTTAAGAAGCCAACCCAGATGACTTCAGCAGAGTTAAGAGTTGGGTTCATCGAATTCAGAGTGGTGATAGAGATGTGAGTTACAAGTGCCCTCCGGTCACAAAAATGAACTGACTGGTTCATCGCTGGAAAAAGTGCATTGTGAATGATGGTAACTACATAAAAAAAAACTTTTGAGCACAAAAGTTTGCTCGTTTTAATTGTCCCACTCCCATCTAGATAGCTCTTTACCATTAAAAACCCAAAATTGAAATTGGCAATATTTTTGGAACGATTCTCGTACCAATAAGTGCAGTTAGTATGTGTGTGTGCTTGAATGTGCACGATTTTTATATGCGTATGATTTCATGTAGACGATTGAATTTTAAATTATGAGATATGTGCCCCCAAATTACATATAGCTTTTAAATAAAGGTAGTGTATTTCTTTATCAAGCATGAAATCCAATTAAAAAACCATTCGTGTGAAGAGAGAAACTGATATCTGTTAGCAATTAAAAAAATACAAATATTGGAAAATTGTTTTTGCGTGGTTTCCTATACAAAGTTGTTCTCGGTAACAATTACTTGAAAACATTATATTCTCCATTTTATAACAAATATCATCTAATTTTCAAAAGTTTTCATTATTTTTATAAACTTTATTTTCATATCTTTGTCTGATTTTTTTTATTGACAGACTACTAAAAAAAACCAAAAAAATCAAGCAAAAATCCAAAAATTAAAAGAAATATATATAGATAGAATAGGAAGTGAGAGAGAGAAAACTAACCAGACGTAAAAGATTTCAGAAAGCTATTCAAATCTCATTTGTTACGCTTAAATTGGTGTTGAAGGTGTTGGATAGCCCTCTCTCTAAACACTACTGTGAGGGCTGACATGATCGATCAGAGTTGAACTCATGTGCTAGTAACTGCCAGCAGTGCAGTATATCGTGATACACTCTTTTCTTTTTATTATTGCGTTGTCTCCAGCGCTAAATCAAGATTCTCCTCACGCAGAACTATTCAACCACGCTGAGAAGGTCATATTAATTCTTACTTCAGGATATGTCCTGACTCAGCTCGGTAAAATACTTGAGTTATTTCGCCAACGAATATGTAAACGTTAGACGCAGATCTGATTATAAGTCTTAGCATGAAGTTTTAAGCCGCAATCCAGCCTACCAGGCAATTCTAAATGGCCCTCAAAGCAATTCCACGTGGTGTTCTTCAATTGTTTATTATTTCTAAATTTTCAAGATATTTATCAAGATAGCAGGACACTTGCTTTGACTTTGGAATCAACAAAAAACAAATCTGTTGCGTCATTTAGTTATACTATGAAACACATTTGAAATATGTTTATCATTCACTAGTTTCCTGAGTATTCTTACCAATAGGCTACATAATTTAAGATGTTTTAATATGTAGTTACTACTCAACCTGACAGAATTAGGTTCATTTTATTTAATATATGGGGAACATATATTTTATTATAAAAAAAACCAACTTGGTATTCTTTGCTCTGTTTGAAAGCGCTCTAGATGGCAAGTAAAATACACTCAATATAGAAATTCTTATGGGGCACTTGAACACAACAAAAACCCGATTGCAAAAAGAACATAGTTGTTTTTTTTTGCGTTTCTTTTGAAAAATTTCACCAAACCACAGCGGAGTAATACATTCTCAAACGACATTTGACATTTTTTCATTCATTTTTAAGAAAAGGGACACTTTCAGAGAGGAATTTTAAAAATAGGAAACTAAAACAATTTTCTTTCAGTTGTACTATATTTTTAGAATAGTTTATATCATCCATATTTCGGCAAAGAAATACGTGAAAAAGAAAGTTAAGGAGGAACACTGTACTTGAAGAGTGCATAAACATCGTTATATAACACGACTCGATCCAGTTTATTAATTTCAAATCTCCATAGGTTTTCTGTATGAGTCAAAGAAAATAATTTTATACCCATTTACGGACGTTTAATCTTATTTTGGTATTCGCTGTTTTAAAACGTTTCGGTCAACTTATCCTCGAGCTTTCTCCTGAAATACAGTATCTGTAATAAGTATCCGATACAAACCACGAAAACAAAAATAATAACAAATTGCTACTTCAATGTATTTTGTGTTATAAATACAAATTTTGTATCTTCATCATACAAAAATACATTAGAATAGTACTTCGTTATTGTTATTGTTATCATGTAATAAAAATAAATCAACCTTTTGCTTTGTATTGGGTACTTATAGTACCTACTTTATTTGAACATTGTGGTCCTTTGAGGCCGTTGTGGTTATAGTTTGGTAAGTGTTGTCGTGTCACTTAACGTGTATATAATGCTCTAGTTAGTGTGCAGATCAGAGAGTCGGTTATTCAGTCAGGCAGTGCATCGGAATTGTGCACGTGAGGATGTAAAGTCGAGGCGAATGAAGATGGGCTTTCAAAGGAGAAAAAATATGTGATACATTAGGATGTCTTTTGTGTCTGAGAATGTTCTTTCGGAAAACCTTTGAAAAGTATCGAAAATCGACCCAAAAAATCATCTTCCAAATAGAATGGTCCAATTTAAATGAAGTTCTATACACACATACAGTCTACCATTGACAGTTCCATGTTAGTGGCTAGTGTATTTTAATCTTATGTGTTTATTGTTTGTTGTAGTTTATCATGTATTTTTTTATTTGCGTTTTTTAAGCGATTTTTTAATGAAATGTATTGAGGATTCTATGGCTAACACCTCATATGGTTTTTGCTTCAATTTCAACCAGCAGCCAAACGACATTAACAACATAAATTTGTGACAATTTTCTGGAGCTTCTTTTCGTCAATAAAAGCCCAGAATTTTAGCCATTCGAACAGTGGGAGGAGACATTGTTTAGAATTTTCATAACGTTAGACCCCTAAACTAATCTTTGGTCTAAAAACTTAAAATTCTTTATGCTTTTAATATTCTTAGGAAGTTGAAAATATATAAATATGATAGTAAATAAATGTTTATTTTCTTGACAAAGTACATTTGCCAAGAAGTATAAATTTGAAAGCTAAAGAAATGTGAACGGATGATCTTAGATCGTGATTCATGACTCGTGATACGATTTTAAGAAAACAAAGGCGATCAATTCCAATCAAATTAAAAACTGTCGTTTCAACAAAGAATATTTTGGTATGGAGCTTGTCTAAACACAAACAGTTGGTGTCTGTTTCCTGTTTATACAACTTCCTATCTTTATGCTTTTTACCCGTTCTTAAAATGCCCTTTAGCTTAAGTTAATGTTTAAAAGTTCGCAATTGTAATGTACAAGTTAACTCCTGTTACGTCTGTTATTCTTTTCATTTCCAGGGTAATTATTATTTTTAGAAAAGTTAGAATGATTAATTAACTTCATATTTCTCTTTAAATATGAATAAAAAGTATTTTATCATTATATACTTAATTTAAAAAAAATATTAATATTCCTTGAGGAAATTTGTTCTAATACATGAATATGAATGTTTATTGACACAAAACAATGCAATAACGATTGTCTTTTTTTTCGTTCTAGTTAAAATCTATCAAATATTAGTTAATCGGTTACTCTCTTGTAATATTTTAAATTATGAATACCCCAACTATTTTATTTATAGTATTGTTTTATATTACAACATTTTTTTTATAAATTGATTATCTGAATTGATTGGATGAGATTTTCTTCAACTTCTATTTTTTTGTATTTTTTATTGTTTTTTATTTTTTCAAATTATCCGAATTCTCATCTTCATATTTAATTTCAATACTTGTTCGAAAATTTTGCATCTTTATATATTACTCGAACTCGAAAACCTTCTTGTCGAGCTAGGAATGTTCTTAAAATATCTTTCTAATACGTATTTTCCTGAAATTTTCTATCTAACACGTTCTACTATATTTGATTATATTTATCGAAATCTGATTAAATTTATTTTTCAAAAAATGTATTTTTTTAAGCTACTGAACAAAAATGTGAATGTAGGAGTCAAACAAATATATCAGCCATTAAATGTTAAGAATGACCGATAATTCCAGTGGCATTTGAAGAAAAAAACCCAAAAACAATAATAATTCACTGTTTCCACGTCCGTGTATTACGTCTAAGGATGTTTAATATCTAAATGAGTGGATAACATGAAGTTTGTAATATCCAAAGTTCTTCAATAGGGAAATACAATAATTACTTTTTTATTAATCAGATTTTTCTTTTACTAATGACAAGGTCGCGGTTAAGTGCTATTTCGTTTGGATTCCTTTCTGTAACTCGAGACCATCTCTTAAAGTATGAAACTTAGCAAACGGCTCTTTTTTTACATTTTTTCGTCGGAGAAGATGTGTTTTAGTTCTATCTCTGATGGCTATTTTGTTGTTTTAGCTGAAAAACAAAAGATGTCAAAAATCTATGCAGAGGAAGATTGACGTTTTAGGTAGTTTTATTCGGACTTCCAATTCGGCCGCCTGGTTTTCTCTCTTCTCCGACACTAACTCGCCACTACCGTTTATATAGTCCCAAACAAACCTCGGACTTTTACTTAAAGCTGAGTATTCCTAGCTATGATTGTCACCGCTTGTCTATTTTCTACAATGATTATTACGTGGCCTTTCACTTTTAGTGACGTTATCATCATACTCATACCGACAAATAACATTACAGATTGTTTTACCTTGTCAATGATCTACATATACATCAAATTTACTTATCTTAATAAATACAGAGAAAGGATTAAAATCTAACATTTTTTACAAAGCGTTTAAAGAGACTAGATTTAGTTAAAAATATTTATATAGTAAATATTATAAACCACAAATTGCTGATATTATGAAAACACATAATATATATATCTATCAATATACACTTACCCGAAGGCCAGTTTTACGAGCTCATGATTTCCCTGGGCTTTTGTAATTATTGTCGTCTTTCACCTAGATGAGTTACTCTCATTAAGTTGAAGTTCTCATATACCAGAGCTTTTGGGATCAGTGGTATCTTAATTATGTAGATGAGTAACTCTTCCGGGTTAATGACCCTCATCTGCTCAAGACAGCTGAAAAAGTATGGTTTTGACTGAAATTTGAATTTGTGTAATACGATTCCAGAGTCTAAACTGTTCCCACTGCTCAACCCTCGCTTCTTAGAAAGAAGAGAGGAAAAAAAGTTTAAAAAAGGGGGAAATATTGACATCTTCATAGATTTGTGTTTATATGTGTACTCTTGAAGTTACTTTTGGAATCTTCATATGATTATATATACCTATTTTGTGCAGTGATATTAGTTAATATCTCCAGGCTGAGTGGGTTCCATTAATCTGGTGTCATTACAAATGTACAGTGTTCAGCCAAAAGGAACTAGTTTCATTATTCAAAGTCACGAATATCTTATTTGAGATAATATCCGCTCTGCTGCACACGACGATGAAGCCTAGACGCCTCCCACATTATCTGTCAGCTCTTATCATAATTTAGCTGCCGAAGCCATTATAGCTCAGCTAGCGTATCGTCAGGTGTGCAGATGAGCTCTTCTTTGCAAAGATCACTTAACTTTGGCATTTTTCATTCCAATACGTTCGTTTATACCAAAATAAACAAATAAAATTCCCCGAAAAACTTCACTCTTTTATTTCACTGGTATATTTTGTATTGGTCATTAAACCAATCATCACGAAGGACGTTCAGTAAAGGATAATAGATTTGAAGCGTGTAGTTACACTGTTACCATTCTACATTTTAAAGGCTAAGGGGTACAGAAAAAAACAAACAAAAATAAACATTCGTTAATTTTGTCTATGTTTGAGTTATTAATTAAAACATGAAAATTAATCGTAATATAACTTTGTTGGGAATATCAATATTCATTGGGCAGTAGCTAGTGAAATATAAATAACTTTACTCATAATGTATTAAGAGATTGAGAAAAAAAATGAAGGAAAATTAACGACTGTCGAGTGTTTGTTTATTTTTATATATTTAACGTGTCACACTCTGATGATTAAAGGCTAAAACCTATTGCCTGCATCTCGATCGTCAGATTGCATTTAATATTTTATCTTAAAATTATGATGCACTGCCGACTGAGCCATTACTGATGTACAATTTTTTTCCTTTCGTTTTGTTAACTAATATACGTATAAAATTTAGTTTGAAATTAATTGTACGTGAAAAAAATGCAGTATTTAAGGGTTAATTTTTGTGAAAACCTGTCATTTTAACTGGCATATACACAGGATTAACTTCGTTCATTTTGTTAAATAATGTATACAATCAAGTTTAAACTGAATAGTATGTGAAAAAGGTGTAATATTCAAAATTAAAATATACTAAATCAAAATTATCAAAATCCGTTATTTTCAACGAGCATGTACAGTCTAGTGATTGTAAAAAAATAAAAGTATGAGAACTAATTTCATCTTAGTTGTTAGTAATAGGCATTCTCTAGTGAACAATAGTGTCTGTAGATTTTACAAGCTAGTTAAATCAAATATAATTGTATCATATCGTTTAGAATGTGAACACAATTTCATGACCTGTTTGTCAAAAGCAATATCACAAAGCTGCTAAATGAATGGGAAGATTTAAGTTTGTTGAACGCCTCAGAAACCCCATATGATATTGATATTAAATTAAATACGCTATATAGTTGTCTATTTGTCTAACTTGGCCAGATGTCGACAGCTTAAAATCTGGAATAGTTACACTCACGTCTTTCTTTCATTACGTCTATTTACTTTTTTTCTAAAGTGAAAAGGAATAAATGTCCATTCCTTCGACCATATATTAACTCATACACTATAGGTTCTCTTTACAATTTAATACAAAAATAGCCATTGTAAATATTTTTTCTAAACGACTGTATAGTCACATGTATCCATTACAGAGAAAATTCTCCATGACATGTCTAATGTAAACTGACATATAAACTTATATATAAATCGAACTTTTTCTGTGAGTGTGTGCGTGTGTCAGTCTTTGCGTTCGTTCCCTATGAACTCTGAAACGCATGGATCAATTTTCTTTAAAAGAATCACACAGTTGTACTCTACGTAACTGGGAGTGTTCTTAAATAAGCATCAAAAATCGATAATCTAAAAGATATAGCTTTTAAAAGAAATAGTTAAATTTAAACAAAATATTACATACTCTTACAGTTTACCATTGAAAGAATTGTAAAAAAATCAATCGCTATAGATCACCAAGGTACGTTGGCATTTTTGATCTAGAGACTTGAAATTTCATGTATAGGCATTAAGACCTGTGGAAGAAATTTAGTTAGTGTTTTTAGTCGAAAAAATAGTTGCTAAGTGTAAAAACGCAACCTATGAGCAAAGTCGGACAATATGGCTTATCTTAAATACATTTATATACGGGATAGCTGATTTCTCCCTCTGTGTCTATTAATTTAGCTAACGGCCTATATATCGAGATATAAATAAATATATGTAAGAAGGAGCAGATAAATCTATCAAATGTAGAAATTTCTGAACAGTTTTAACAAGTGTGAGGAATTTATGTTTATGCGTGGTGGGTGTACATATTTATGATTCCCGAACTAAACGTGAATTTTCCATCAAACGTCTTGTGGGTGATTATAATTATGAGTTGTTTTAGGGTTTCGTTTTAACTTTGTAAAACATCCATTATCATTCATTGAGTTACTGTTTTTACGAAAGCGTTTATCTGAAATTATACAATGGAATATAGAATTTTATCACACATTCTTAAAGATTTAATTTGTGTAGCTTGTGTCGAAGGTTGATATTTTCAAAAATATTATTTAATTATAATTGGTTTCAACGGGTTTTCTGATCTTAAGAAACATGTTTCAGTATTCTTATTAACCAACACTCTTTTCCATAGAATATGTTAAAACCCTTTTAGCAGAGTTAGATTATCTATTTCTTTAGATGAAAACCCGATGAATTGAATGATTTTTCGATAAGATAAATACATATTCATTAAAATAACAATAATTCAAATATAATATCTTAGTTAATCGACTTTAAAGCTCAAAATATATTTTTGAATATTTGAAGCTACTGATAGATACCTATTAACCTTATTGCTGTTCCTACTATTAATAAGGACATTATAGATAACAAAAATAACAGAGAATAGATAGGTAAGGCATAATTACTAACTTCATGAAAATATACATTGTTTTTGGAACGTTCGGGTTATTCTTTAGATTCGTGTAAACGTGTTGTTCTTAGGTTAATGTAGAAATAAGATGAAACAAAAATAATGAACAAAAACAGTTTACAGAGTCAGTTTGTTATGCCAAAGGTATATTGATTATATTTTATATGTTTTTACATAATGGTAAAAAAAAATGTTGATATTTAAACTTAAAATATAGTTCAATGCAACAGCAAATTAGGAAAACAAACATTAAAAAAATAATTGCAAAACAGTCTCTAGAACACAAATAAGTGTGAAGTATTATGATTGCATCAATAAATTATATCCTGGAACTAAATCTAAAAAAAAAAAAAAAAACTTATAAATTCCACCTTTCTTTTCAGAGTAACTGGGAAAGCAAATTAAACAGACGATTCACTTTACAATGATTTCGTCTTTAGAAAAGTAGAAATAAGTTATAAACACCCAACAACAGGTCGATGAAAGATGAGTTATGACCTTTAATCATTAACTCACACATACAATATCTGTATATCTATAAAAGTTAGAATGTGTGCGTGTTTGTTTTTGTGTGTGTGGAACAATCTCTAACAAACTACTCTACCAATTTCGGGTGATGTTTTTATTTAGTTCTCTTGCTCGGCGGGCGTAGGACCGATTCTATTTTGAGTCGGGGTCGTAACCCTTTGCATTCGCCTGGCAGAGTGGTTATCCCTACGCAGGCTAGCCAGCTTGTATTTAGTATCCTTCAGCGAGCTGGAACACTGGTTTTTACTTCAGAGTTATCTTTTCTAGATACCCGTTTTACCTTAGACTAAAGGTGCATATACACCCAGTGGTTTAAGTGCGTCCCCAGACACTTAACTAAGTATTTCTACATCCTGGTGCAAGATACAGTACCTAGAATTCATAAATGGTCACCAGTGTCAGAACTAACCAAGCCAGACGTTGCTTAACTTCGGTGATCTCATTCGAACCGGTGTTTCCAACGATACGTTTTTGGGGTCTAGAGATAATGTATATATATATATATATATAAATGTATATATTTATATATGTTTATATATATATATATATGGGGTATTCAGATTTGTGGAACAAATTCAATTTGGTTTTGATTCAGATAAATAGCTGCTAAGGAGTCAAACTTTACAAATTGGATGATTGCAGCTCCTGGATGAAAGCTATGTTAGTCGTTAGGGCGTCAATATGATCGCAGTGTAGGAAAATAATATTTTACTTTAAAAAAATCAAAGCAGTCTTCTTAGAAAGAAAAAATATCGGATTAACAAAAAACACAAATAAATAAGCACAAAAGGAGAATCAAAGCAGCCCCCCCAAAAAAGCTTTTCAATATTGCTTGTACACACACACATACATACACACACACATACACATATATATATATAATGTTTGTACACACACATACATACACATATTATATATATATATATATATATATATATATAAATGACCTATGCCTGTTAAAATACTTTGACAATATTTTGTCCAGAGACTTGAAACTTGATATATGGCGTATTGACACTAGTAGAATAAATGCGATTTGGTTTTTATCGGGAAAAATAGCTGCTAAGAAGGCAAACTTGAAAAATTGAATTGTTAAAAGCCCCCAGCGCCCGCTGTGTGGGTGACTATGTTAGTTGTGTTAGTCAATATAACCACAGTTTATTAAGATATTTCTTATTTTTAAACAGATATGAAACTTAAGAAACAAACTGTTTTCGAGGCCCGTGAAACTATAGCATTTTTTTTACTATAGCAAACACATTAATGTATAGTCACAGATCAACATCTTGTTAATTGGGTTAAACCTTGATTTTTAATTAAGCATTCTGGCTGTCACAAAGTAGATGACTAATATATATTCAGTAAATTTCAACTTTATTTGATTGTAAATCTATACTGTACATCATTTTTATTCATATCTAATAAATGTATCCATCATAAATACATGTACAAAAAGCGAACAGATAATGAAACATAGTGTGATATTTGTGAAATGAAAATAGATTTCCTGTCTATTTTGTTTGTGACCGCCTTCAGATGTAAAATTAAATAAATCAGAGTCAATCGAGAATGTTTTAAATAGCGTCTAGACATTATATATAACTAACGAAGTTGTTTTACAACTAGGTGTTTGATGCAGGTGGTGTATTAGATATTAATTTAGTTAATATATCTACTAGAGAGAATAAATAGAACACGGTAAAAATTATGCACCCGTCTTCTTATACACATTTTAGAATTACTCATAATATTCTGGCTGTTTTTCTAACATTTTGGCTTTTATTACCACTAACCATCTTCGGGACTTTTTGTTTTATTGCTTGTTGAATGTAGAACCATCTTTGTTTTAGATTCGTCCATTCCAGGTATAAACTAGATCACCCGAATCTCAACGTCCAGCTACTATTTACCGTTAGACCAAAAATATTGCAACATTATTCAGGGTTAATTAAAGGGTATTTGAATGAATGATTATAGCACCAAAGTAAGATACGCTTTATTTATGTTTCGATTGACTAAATTTTTTGTTTTCTAATTGTGTATTTCTAGAGAATTTATTAATGAATAAAAAAACCCACATAATAGCGTTTCTTTATTTTGTTTAATGACATATAAATCATTTTAGGTCATTTAATACCGGGAACAATATTTTTTTAATAAACGTTCTTTTTATCTACACGTAGTTTTGTGCACTACATAATATGCACTATTTTATCAACGGCTGGAGGGAATGTGTGGATTCATACCTTTCCCGGGTATATTAGTTTAATTATGAACGCAAATGAAACGACTTAGATTCGAACTCATGTATTACAATTCCGAACTCCGACTGCCTATCTACTGCTTAAAGTGGACGCCCCCACCACATAATTTACTTCCATTTCAGTTGTCCTTGCATCTTATAGTTTACAGTTTGAAATAACGGAATACAGAATGAATATTAGAATATAATAGAAAGAGACAGTAAAAGATGATTCAATCATTTTATATGTTTATTTTCTTTTATTAAATACTAGCAATATTACCCAGAGTTGCTCATTGGTAGTCTTTCACCCATAGCAGCTATTTTTCTGACTGAAAAATCAAATCGAATTTTTTCCATAGGTTCGAATACTCCATATATCAAATATCAAGTCTCTTGACGAAAATCGGTAAAGTAGTTTTGTGTCTGTATTCATCAAGCTTTAAAACAATGGTGTAGTGTAAAAGTTTGTAAAGTTTCGTTGAAATTGGGCTATTCCTTCTAGAAGCTTCGATTTTGGATAATTATTGGGGGTATACCGAAACAACGCCTATCTAAGAACACTCCCAGACTAATAAAGTACAACTGTGTAAATTTAAACAAAAATCACAAGTGTTTCGAGGTCCATAGATTTTCATTACCATCCTGGGAGCCGCAACGAACTTCTTTAAGAATTAACTCCACCTCTATGTCCTCAACCAATCTTGATGAAATTTAGAATGATAGTCGACCTTAACATAGGAAAAAAATTATTGCACTTTATCTCTCAACTTTAACCTTCCAAAATAACGCTACCAAAACCAATATAAAAGATCCTTTTTCCTTGCCCTCGCAAAACGCGAGTACCTTTGATTGTATCTGTACAAGTAGGGTTGTTTCTGTCAATGCATAAATATTTTATTAATTGTTAATCTCTATACGAAACTAATGGCATGTTTGAAATAAATACGTCCCTAAGTGTGTATTTAATTGGGGCAAGATAATAAGGTTTGTTCTCTCGGAGGTGATAAAAAACATAAATACTGTATTAGAAAAAAAAAAAGAATCAGTCCAAATTGTGACTATCATTTTTCAATGTTTATATAGTCAAGAAGAAAATCATAGCGATAACCCAGCAAGGGTATTATTCAATCTTGGTTTGATTTACAGAAAAATATTACGCTAGCATGTCGTAACCTATTTCTTTTTGTAAAGGATAATAACTCTTTAAAGCTTAAAGATAATTTTTTCAGTTTATATAATCAATGAAAATCTCATTTCTGACTTCTCATTGGCTTGTCATTCCTGATATTAATAAGAAAAGTTATCGAGTAGATGAAAACAAGCAAAATATGTACGAAATATATTATGGAATGTAGGGCCGCTAATTTTAAGATAATATAAAAAAACAATCATTATTAGAGAATTAAAAACAATCTCGAATGGCCTGGGAACCTGCAGAACATTGGAATCGATAGAATAAATATACCTCATAACAGATCACTTCACTCATGGGGTATTAAATTAAAAATAATATATATATATATATATATATTACGGACTGAAAGGTATCCAGAGATACTAAAGTACTAGAGGAGGCTTAGTGTAACACTGCCTACCGGAATCATCACCGGGTGTTCGCAGAGTAGGATGGCGGATATACACAATGGGGTAAAAACAGAGATGTAGCACAGTCTTTGACTGGAAAGGCGCAGAGAATGCTGGGGCCCAGAGGAGACTTGTTATCACTCTGACTACAGTGTAAACCACCGGTGTTTCGGTGCGCAAGTACCTGGTTAATGAAGTGAGATCCCACAATAATAATAATGATAATAATAATGATAATAACAATTATAATAATAATTATTATTATAATAGTAATAACAAAGTTAAGATGGACAAAAGTCAAGATCACAATAAATGTAGACTATGCAAATAGCGAGAGTAAACTGCCACTCACATTATAAGCGGATGCACTAACTCGCACAAAAGGGTTATACAAACAGAAAAGATTGGATAAGGAAAATAATTCACTGGAATCTTTGCACAAATTACCAAATGGAACACTTGGAAATATGGTGCATGCCTAGCATGAAGAAATTCAAACAGATAGACTAGTACAAGCTAGAAGACCACACCTGGTAATCATGGACAAAATGGTAAAGTACTTCAAAATAGTAGACTTTGCTCTACTGGTAGACCATAGAGTAAAAATACTTTTTTTATAAACGTTCTTTTTGTCCACATGTAGTTTTTTTTAATAAGACAATATACATTATTTTATCCATAGCTTGGGGAGTGTGTGGATTTATACTTTTCCCGTGGGTATTACTCCAATTATAAACGCAATCTAAATGATTGTATTTTATTAAGGAAAAAACATAAAGAAGTCGGATTACCGTTATGGGATACAAAGAGAATGCAAAGTTAGTTATTATTAGGGTTATGACAATATTCTTTAATAAAGCATATTGACACAGCCCTACTAATAACTACAGACTTAAAAGGAATGGCAAAATTGTAATGACTAGACTATTCTTTAATAAAATCATATTGTCATCGCTCTAGTTATAATATATTGGCTGATTATAGAAATCATTTGTTATAAATTGAATCAACTGAATACAGATCTACACGCACTATTTTAGTAAAAGTATTTGTTGTAATTCATTCATTTCTTGGTTGTATTAGAACAAGGGTGAAAGTTGCTTATCTTCAGGGATTTCCATTATGATAATTTGACAATTTAAACTAAGTATTAATAAACGTTGAAGAATAATGGCGCATTTTAAGGTATTTTTGATGTTTAAAATGATTTGATTACTTTCAGTCAGGATATAAATTTTCTACCAAGTTCAGTATTTTATTGATAATGCAAGGGAAATCCAGAGATTGTTTACATCCCTGTAAATTTAGAAGCCCAGAAGTACATATGTAAATAAGACAAATCTAAAAAAACAAACTCATGGGCATATATATGGTGTACCAATAACTTAAAAGAAGTTAACATATATCATTAAAAATATTTTACATATAAATACACACATACATACACACACAAACATACACACACACACACACAAAAACACACACACACACACACACACATATATATATATATATATATATATATACAT